>WBNO01000709.1:17624-31406 GCA_013400575.1 Peucedramus taeniatus
AAAAAAAAGATATTTTTTAGAAGTTGTTGGAATCAGAAATGCAAAGAGCTCTCAGAAGTTTGGGCCTGTAAGCCAAAGCTTTAAATCAAACACAGGATTTGATCTAAAACTTTAAAAAAAGCTTCCAAACTTAAGTACTAGAAGCGAGAATGTGGATTTAGAGTTTAAAGCAGAGACATGTCAAGCTAAGTAAAAGTAAGTTTAAAGTTTTAGAGTTTAACATATAAAAAAATAATTACAAAAGTAAACAACGAGGTAAAAATACAGTACTGTAAGTTTGTGTCATAATGTGATTAACTAAGAAAACTTACACTGTAGCATGAGTCCATAACACAAAATATTTAAAGATTAAGTCAAAAACATAAAACATCCTTGTTAGCAGTGTTTTATTAGTTTTAACCTTAAAAAGTCTTTTAACTAAGAGTCTTGTGGCCTTCTGAACCATACTGTAACAATGTGAGCCAAATTCACCCTTCCTACCTATGTAGAAGATAAGAAAAATAAACTACATCATCAGAAATCAACTCAAAAATCCTATCTCAAATTCCTTCCAAAATTCCTCACCAATAAATTATCTCAAGTGACTACCTGAGAGATTATATATTATGCAAATCCTTTCAGGGTAGATCTTGGAATTTTTATTGGAACCAAACTGTATACTATGATAGAAAAATGCCCACAATTTTGCAAAGTGGTTTGCTTTTTTTTTTTTTTTTAATTTAAAAGTTCAGAATTTTGTCTGAAGGGATCTCTTGTAGCTGAACTAATTCACATACACTTGATTCAACAGAGAAAGGAAAGAACCATTGTTTGTGCTCAACAGCTCTAGCTGGAAAGGCCATTCACAAAATTACCCACCCAAAAATCTGAACTTACATCTTCTAGGACAGAAGGGAGCTCATGGTCATGAAAAGAATACACAACTCTGACCTGTGACAAGGTGCCAGGAGCCAATGTGGCCAAAGAGTAACTATTCACAGAGGCAGTTTGTATTTCCCAGGTTCAGTGTGGATCCTGGCAGAGGATCAGGGCATCCTGTCTTCTCAGTGGCTGCTTCCACCGCACTCATGTGCAGCCACACAAGCTGCAGAGGAATTTGGCATAAATAACCTCCTGCCACACGTGGAATAAAGCTCTGGTTGTGTGGTGTTAGCAGGATTTATTAGCGTACATTAAGCAAAAGCATTTTAACACCATTAAAAAAAAAACAAAAAAAACTCAAGGATGTGTTGCATGTTCAGATAATAATGATAAAAGAAAAGCCTGGATGAAAAAAAATCTTGTAGTAATGCCTGTAAAACCCCCTGGCTCTATCAGCTTTGAATTGTTTCACTCCAGTTTGCATTTATGCTAATGAGAACTTGAATATTTCAGTGGTTTGGTGTGTTTGCTTCAGCCTGACCCAGTAGTATGCTTTTAAGATCTTTTCCTCTGGGATAAAATCATGCCTTTTGCCCACACTTGGAGCCCCTGTTAGTCATTCCTCACTTTTAAGAGTCCCTGGGACCAAGCCTGCTTGCAGTGTGGTGTTATTTTTTCCCACAGATGATGGGCTGCTGCTGTTCAAGACATCTCTCAAATGGTCAGTGGGATGATGAGACAAACACCTGTTTATTTGCAGTCTGTATAATATGTACCACGTTTGCAGATGGTGCCCTGCACAGTTCTGTGAGCTATGTGCTAAATAGCCATGAATGACTTGGAAGCAGTGCTGGAAAAAATATTGACATTTAAACTTTCAGCAGTTCCACTCCCATCAGATTTTTAGATCTGGCTGGGCACAGCAAAGCACAGAGAGGGGAGGATCTCAAGATTGCAAATTTTCTGCAGCTGCTAACATGCCATTTTTCAGCTTTGAAAGAAGTCTTCTGTAATACAGAAATGAAGAGGTTTACCCAGCAGAAAATAAGTGTTGCCACTTTATTGTTTTTGGCAGGAGATGGTGGTTCATCATTTGGACACATCAGGTACTTTCCTTGTGACTATCATATAATTTAAAATGACAGTTCTTCAAATGGTGACAAAATGACAAAGCACTGATCTGTGCTGGAAGTCTGGCATGGAGAGAGAGCTGCAGCAAGGCAAAATTATTTTGAAAGGGAGTTGGAAGAGCACTTTGCTTTGGATTTATTTATTTACTGGGCTTTGCCTTTGCTGATTCACTAGCAGGGAACCAGGAGCTGTGAACCTTGACATGAATGTCTCCAATTTGTGGGGTATTGTGTCCATGGCTCTCTGCTCCAGCATTTTGAGGACTTGTTTATACAACAGTGTTCATCCCTGTGAAAACTGCTGAAATCAAACCTGGTGCATTTGCAGTGGCTGGAATACTTCTGTACATCCACATACTAAAGAAAGAAATTCAAGGTTAAAATTCAGACTTGCTGGTTTGAATTGTCACAGTTGCTTTTGATATTCTCATGTAGCAGAGAATTTTCATTTTGGAGATATATGTTCTGCTGAAACTTCCCTAGCCTTAGAAATTCCTGGAAGTGCACGATAGTTGCCTTGTGACAAACACTGTGAGCTGGTCAGTGTCAATAGGTGGTGGTAGGAAAGTATCCATGTGTCTGGGAATTCACTGCTGCCTTCAGAGATCCATAATCCTACACAAATTTTTTTCCTCAGGGAATTGCGTGCATCTTAGAGGATGGGAGTGAGGACAGATTTTGGGGTAAAAAAAAATTGTAGAAAAATAGTGTATGTTATAAATATGGTGATTATATGAAGTCTAGTAAAATTCCATCTAGCTAAAACACATTCCTTTCAGCAAGGACTGAAGTTAAATTGATGCCTTATGAAGGCTGATCTAGAACAGAGGCTAGGTGGAGTTAAGGAATAAAGTAGGGATTTATTAAAAGGCCTCAGTGGATCCACCTTGGGCAGCACAAGAGCCCAGCCAGGGCTACACCCAAGATGAACCAAAATGGTCACAAAATGCACAACTGGTCACAAGGTCTCTTGCTTTTATAAGCTCTGGTCCATTTGCATATTGGAATTCATTGTCCAATTACAGCTTTAGCCCATGAAGTCCCATCCGTCTTGTTTTTCTCTCTTCAGTCCATGTTGTTTATGCTCTTGGGCCTGAAATTTGGATCCTTTGTCCTTGGTCCCCAGTTAGAGAAGGAATTGTTTTGTCTCCCTACTCTGTGCAGAGAGCTCACCATCCCCTGATATGAAGCTCAGAACTGCACACTAAAGCAGCACAGAATCTGAAAAATATAAAAGCTAAAACCTGGGGCATCAAAATGAGATTCTTGTGTACAAATATGCACCAGACAAGTGTTAGTGAATGATATTAGTATCTTAGAAACTGGAGCTATTGCTAAAATGTAACACAGCAGTTTAACTGAAATTAATAGATAGACATCATGTGCCAAATGCTTTTTCTTAAGTCATTTTCACTGCTGTTCCCAGGAGAGGCTGTGAATGTGGGATAGATTTACAGTGAGAATGATTATCCTGTGATCATCCTGTTCCTCATTTTACCAATGGGTTTCCTTTAAAAGCATTCCTGCCCTCCTTCCCACCCCATGGCCCTGCTGGGCTGCAGGGGAAGCCCACATGGGGAGCTGGAGGAAAGTGTTCAAACAAACCCCCCAGCTTTAACTCAGCCAAGGGAATATTTTCTGTGCTGCCCCTGTTACTCAGTATAAAAATCACTAATACTCATGCCCAGGAGGATGTCCCTTTTCTCTGGTCATTTAGGAGATGGGAATTCTCTGACTAACTGGATGGTCTGTGCTTGTGGTTTACAGGTTGGAACTATTCAGTGCCTATAACCAACCGTAAAATGCCACAAATGGAACAATATCACGAGTGGAACTACCCAGTGCCCTTCAGATTAACAATTGACTCTGTAAGTACTGCTGTGCTGGTGGGAATTCTAAAAAGCAAAGCCAGCTCCTGTGGATGGTGGGAGCTTGGTCAGCAAATTACATGGTGTTAAAGAAAAAGCTTTGGAGCCCAGGCATTGTTCTATAGCTGTGTTCAGTTTGAACTTCTCACATGTTTCTTGTGATTTATTTATATTTCTAAACAAAGATAAACTGTCAGCTCCCCCAAAAGGGCTCATACGTGCCCCTTTGAAACAAAGCATTAAATCCCCAAACCATCTGTGCTGCAGGAGACTCGGATTTTCCAAGTACTGCTTCAAAACTCAGGCTGGTGAGACTGGTCAGTGATGCACTTCTGAGATTTTAAATCTGGAGTCTTGCTTCTACCTTGCAGCCTGTGGTTTTAATCATCTGTGGAGCTGTGCTGAACAGAACAGCTGGCCTGTAATTGGGGGAGATTGCTGCAGCCATTTATCTCTGTGGGTGTTACTCCTCTTCTCAGCATTATTGCAGTTAAAATAGTTATCATTTTCATCCAGAGTGTCTTCCTAAGACAAAAATAAGCATGTGCCACTTAACCTTTTCAGTGTTATTGAATCATTTTTGAATCATTTTGGTATAGAATGATTTACTTTTATTTTTCCTTGGGTTTTTTTTTCCCTGCTGATCCATGGCCATAGCCTAGGAGAAGTTGTGCATTGTTATCACTCTCATGCTATTCAGCATAAGGGAGAAGGGTCTAAATAAGCTGAAAAGTTTCTGATTAACATGACTGGAGTGTCAAAATCCTGTAACAATAAAAAAAAAATCCAAATTCTCTTAGAACTGTGCATCCAAATTGTACAGGTTATTCAGGTCTTGTTACACTGCCTGCTTTTCATGCCATGTTACTGTTTTCTTCTAACTCTTGAATGACCCTGGGCAGGTACCCCTTTTGTTGAGTCAGTCATTTGCTAACTCATAAAATTGGGACGCCTTACTGGGTGGTCAGAGTTCAGATGAGTTTTGGAAGAGGGCTTGTACTAACAGACTAGGGCTTGAAAAATCTGATTTCTATTATTATCTTTAGAAAATATTTCTAGAGGGACCTTAATGATCCATTAATGAGTCTGGGTGTGATCCGTATCCTGCCAAGGTTAATAAAGGTGTTTCTTTTGACTTTGGTGAACTTTAGCATCCCCATCCACTAAGTGGGGCCATTGCTTTCTTTTCTCTTTCTGTCTAACTGGCAATGCATAATGTACATTTGGGCATCCAGGAAAAACAAAACCCATGGCTCTGGCACCATACAGGTAATGCTATTAATGCAGGAGGAGAGACCTTTTGAAGGTCAAGTTACCACACTTCCAAACTCCAGAAAGCATTTGTCATGCCCTGGGAACTGATCTGAAATCTGACCCATCTTGGAGAATAAATCACCACAGAAAGGACGCATTAGAATATCTCTTAGTGAAATTCCCTGTGGAGCTGATTTCCTGGAAGCAGCCTTAGGTGTGGTGTGGGTAATGGGACTGGTGTTCTGGGAGGAGGCTTGAGTCTGAAAAGCAGCAGGGGCACCAGGAGGAGCAGTAAATACAACAGTGCTTACAGAGGGAGGGACTGCAGCTCCTTGCAGCTCAGTGGAAAGCTGGACCCCTCTTCAGGTGTGTCCTTATAAATGTTAGCACATAGATCTCATTCTGAAAGTTTAAATGCCAGTACTTGACATTAGGTAACTTGTAATATACAAATGACAGCAGCTCCATGAAGGCTTTAAAATAGGAAGGAAGAGGATGAATAAGTCCTGAGGGTTGCTCCCATATTAGAGCTCCTTGTACTGCCAACTCCATGTAAGTAAAAAATGAGAGCATTTGACTGTTTCATAAAGCTAAGCATATTTGATAGTGCCATATCATAAAACCCTTGTCTCTTGGGTAGCTGGGTGTGGTACTTGTAAAAGTCTCCAACTTATTCTAGGAATTCTCTGTTTTCATAATTTGTAATTGCTTGTATTACTTGTAACTCAAGGCAGGTGTGCACAGAAGCAATCAGTAATTTCTCCTCTAGCCACATGATTTCATGTAACCCAGCCAAAGTCCTCTGCACACAAAAAGAAAGCAAAGCCCCAGGATTAAAGCTCTGCCTGGGATTACCTGGAATTAAATGATGAATACAAAAAGGGTATTAATAAGAAAACAGCTAAGGGCTAGCATAGATCTTCTCCCCTGAATAGAGTCTAAGACACAACCTCATACCCTGGTGGGTCTGCTCTGTGCCTCTTTAGCCATTTTTGTTTTAATGGCTTGTGCTAATGTGGGCTGGAACAAATGTAATGGATGTAAGGGGTAGGAAAAAAAACGCCTTCTGTTCTAATGTTCAATTTAAAGTGATTTTCAGACAAAAAGAAAGCTGAATACAATAAAATTCTAGCTAAGGAAAGGAACTGGCTTGGAAGAGAATGTGGCTGAGACTGAAAGCAAACACAGCACAAGAGAAATGTGAAGTGCTGTCTTATAAACTGTGTATTTGTCCTGCTCTGTCAGTTTATTCATAATACTCTGTCTTTAAGGTAAATAAATATACAGCATATTTTTTTTTCCATTTTTTCTTTTGCCATTTGTATACTTTATTCAAGCCATTTCTTTTCAACAGTTTTTTGTCTTTCTTTCCATGGCAACAAAGAGCCAAGGCTCCTTTGCAGAAGCAATAAAGTCCTTCACACAACCCCCTCTTTGTGCTAAGGTGGGTACAAATCCAAACCTGGTGTTAGGACTGCTAACGTCACTGACCAATAATGATCTCTAAATTTTATTACACTAAGACAGCCTTAAATTTTCAAATCATTTACAGCTTTATCACACTTTTTCAGGAGCTGTTATTGCTCAGCCATTCCTCCTTTTCATTCTCTTGCCTTCTCAGATGAGAAAAGCTCTTTGATGCTTCCATTTTCTCACTCCATGAATGGATCAAACAGCCCAAAATCCACAGGGCTTTGAAACAGGAGGAGCCCTGGAAAAGGGAGATTACAGTCAGATAGAACAGACTGGTCTGGTTTTGTAGTTGATATTTGTGAGCATAAAAGCATTCGGGAGAAGTAACAATGGCATTTTTAGATAAAAATAATAGTAGATTTTAAAAAAGTTAATTTTGTACTAAATACCAATGTAGTATTATGTCTTGCGGTGAATTTCTAACTATTGTGAAGTGGTAATCAGTTTTCTTTCCTCTAAAACGATCCATAGTCTAAGGAGACTCTTGACTGGCCGCCTAGATAAGAGAAATGTTATTTGAATTAGGTATTCTTATCCATGTTTATAGTACTTTCCAGAGGCTCTCTCTCACTTTTAGGCCTTCTTCACAAAAGCACATGCAATAAAAATGTTACTGCTGCCAGCTTGTATGCCTGAAAGGTCAATTCTTTTTGTTCTAACTTTATCAGTTTCTTTAATAAAAGATATTAACTCTCTTCACAAACCTGTCTCGCAGAGAAAAGAAAAATATCCCCAGCACCAAAGAAAATATCACTTCTATTTAATGATTAAAACAAATCAGTGTGAGAGAAGACATAAGGCAGCTACCAGAAATTTCTGGTGAGTAGCAAGCTGTAAAAGCTTCAATTTTTTGGCCATTCTGAAAGTTTTTGGTATATTTTCTTAGTAAAATTGAGCACAATTGAGCAAGAAATCTTTCAAGGCCATGGTTCATGTGATATACGTTATGGAATAATTCATGCTCATATGAAATATAGATGTAATAAGTTGTGCATGTATGGAAAAATCTCTGGAAGTTTTAAACCCACAAGCAGCTGCTGGGGAATGATTGCTTCACTGAATTACGAAACCACAGGTGGCCGCCACTTGTAGTAGAGGCGCCTCCGCGAGTCCCTTCGGGGTGTCCCGGCTGGCTGGGACACACACAGCTCTGGGGAACCCTCTCCCGATCTCCGAGGAGCAGGAGGGCGGCTCAGGCTCTCGCCTTCGCGGGTGAGGCAGGAATACGACTGCGGTGGAAGAAAGGAGTGGACTTCGAATAGAGGTGTCAGTCCAGGTTTATTAATGACCTTGAGCCCAGCACGACCTCACTTTGAAGACCCAGCTCTGGGCTATCAGGTATATTATAAAGGGGGAGGGAACAAGGATAGGGAGCCAATAGGGAAACATGGGGGTATGGACATTGGGAAGATGGGTCTCTGGGGAGACCAACGGGGGTAACCTGTGGGAGGAACCCCGGTTCCTGAACCAGTCACTCGATGCCCTTAACAGAAGTTTCTAGGGGAAGGGATGGCCTGCTGAGTGACGGACAGGGCACCAGGGAGGGGTTGAGGGAGGAGGCAGGATGGGCAGAATCACGGAAATAGGGGAGAACTGGGATAAACCAAGGTACAGAACAATTATAAAAAAGCATATAAAACACAATACAACATCAGCAGAGGGGAAACCTAATTAACAAACTAAAAGACGTGGCTCCAGTGGAGATGGGTCCTTTCCAGGGACAGATGGGGAACACCCTGGCGATGATTACTCGATAGTATCTACAATTGAGAGAGACAGGGTTGTTAGACCCACACATCCCAATGGAGATAGCCAGGGTCGTAAGACCCACGCATCCCAATGCCAGGTTCCCTAACTTGACATCAGCATTCATGGCTTCCCAGAAACGACTTTGGCCCAGCACGGAGAAAAGGAGACTACATGAATATGTGAAGTGACAAAAGAATAGGAGAACCTCTGCCCCAGGCGAAAAAACCGTATAAAAAACAACCCAATGGAGACAGCATGTGTGAACAGAGGGGGTCTGACGCGGCAGAGGTTGGATCAGAGTTCACCCAGCGCCAATCCCAGGCTCGACACTGCCTGTTTGATTGAGGCTATCAGGGACCATATCTTGGTCACAAAATAAAATCTCTAATTTTTGATTATTAATTTGGCTGTATCATTTTATTACTCATAACAGTTCATACATCAAGAAAAGAATCCTTCCTTCCTTTTCTTCCTTCCTGACAATGAGGACTATGTCTTAATTCCAGAAGGTGCTACTGCAATTCCATTCCTTCAGCCTGACTCGTGGAACATCCCCCCTGGAAGAGGACACCAACACCAAACTCACATCTTTCACTGCTGGAAAGGACTTGGAGAGCAAAGTCACCTTTGCTGAGGTGACTTTGAGAAGGTACCACTGGATTTATCAGAGGAAACTGAGGGGAGGGCTCTGCCCAAGGCCTCGAAATGAACACACTTTAAAATCATAGGAGATTATTATCAATAAGATCATTCTGAAACTAGTATTTTAATATGATTAATAAAAAACAACAGTAATTGCATGTCCATAAAATAAAACAACTGTGGTATTAAGAGAGTATTTTTTCTAAGAAATATATAAGTAGTTATTACTAATAGTAACAAACAAAAACCATTGCAATTCCATAAAATATAACAGTAATTAATAGTAACAAATTCAATTACATTTCTATAAAATGTAACGACTATGATAGTACAATAGTAATTAAGACTATATAGCAGTAACAAAAATTATTACATTTCAATTAAATTTAACACTAGTTAATAGCAACAAACAGAAACCATTACATTTCTATAAAATCTGATGGCAATTAATAGTAACAGTCATTACATTTCTGTAAATATAATTTTACAATATTTACTCATTACATTTCTAAAAAAATATAATAAGAGCAGTGCTAGTAAGATGTTAGCCTAGTGCAGGTAACCAGACCTGTGGTGTTTATACCAAGTAGAACACAAACCCCGGTTTCAATTTTGAGCTAGTACATTTTTGTTCCAGGTTCAGCATTTAAATTCCACCCCTCTCTGTGTGTGAATATGAGACAAGTTGTCCCTGTATAACAGGGAAGAGCCAAGCCTGTGCAGGCTTCATCAGTGTGCTCTGCATGGTCACTGCTTGATTATTCAAAGGTGTTTGTGGAAAAATAAAAGTCTAAAGTTCAGCTTTGGGGGATGATCACTCTTTCTGCACCATTTAAGCACATCATCTCATATCTAAGTGGTGCTGATGATAACAATTCATGGGCAAGCACAGTCATTTTCTGAATGGAAAGGTGAGAGAGATGTGACCCTGTCACAAAACAAAGCCCACGCTACAGTGAGTGCTGCTAACATGGGCTCAAGGCTTGGGGGGGGCCTGGTTCCATGTGTGACTAAATGCATCTCATTGGTATAATGCCTTCACATTTAAGCAGCTTAATTTTTAAATCACCAGATAATTGTGTAATTGTGGTATTTCTGTTCCCTGTGATGAATCAGGGTCTCCTGTCTAATGGTTCTGTGGAAATAAAACTGCCTGCGAGCATCCCCAGCTCTGTTCTGTGATGTCAGTGTGGGGCAGGTAAATGATGTTTGACTTGGCAAACACACCTACACCCACCAGGGCCAGTTCACTCCTTATTCCAGGAAGGACATTACTCATGACACCCCCAATGTGGTTTCACAGGCCAGTCAGCTGCTTCTGATTTCTCCTTGTAGCAGCTCTTTTGCAGAGTTTTGCAGCTGGGAAGCTGCATCATTGCTGTCAAAGGAAGGTCAATTCATTACCAACAGACTTGTTGGACTCCTGAAAAATAAATACTCAAAGCATTTTGAATAAGCCTGCGAGTCTCAGTGTTCTTTTATGTCTTCCCATTTCACTAAAACACAAGCCATTTGTTAAATACATATAATTTGAGTGGAATTGGTATAAATGCCTGTCAAAGATAGGGATAACACCAAGGATGATAAGGAAAAAACAGCTAGATGTTACCAGTTAAATACAGCAGTAGATTTGGGAGAAACAGCTGGATTTGTACAGGCTGCTTGTGCTTTGCTTCTTCATATAGAATCACCAGAGCAAAATAAAACACAAGTAATTATGGGCAACTTCAGGTAATCTTTAATTCTTTCTCTTTACCCAAATGGGACCTGGCACACAATTTTCAAGTGCAACCAGAGTCTGCTGTGAAACTGCTCTGCCCCACGCTGTTTGCTTTGCTAAAGGTAAAGGAAATAAGGGCAGAAAAAAACCACCCCATGCAGTACAGGTCTAAAGCCACTATCAACATCATGGGTCTATGTAGGACTCATAGCTACCCTCTTATTTCCTTTTTTTTTTTTTTTTTGTCTTTAGGCAGTCAGAAGCTTTTTACCAAAATCAAGTTTAATTTATTAAACAAATTTATTTCTGTGCCAGTAGTTCAACCCAAATACTTATTGCCTTATCTTGGTATTTTCTTCACTGATGTAACTGAAAGGTGTTCTTGTAGTTCCTTGACTTTAATTTTGTTAATCTAACAAGCCTAGGAAAGCTATCTGAATATGTCTTTAACAGAGATACTGTCCTTCCTGTAATCAGCCTAGCAGTTTTTGTTATCCACTCCAATAAAGGGATGTATATAGTTTCAAGGGGACTGTTAACACTGCTCTAAATGAAAGCATATCAATGGCTTTTACAGGGTTTTTTTGAATCATGCCAGAAAACACCATGAAAAGTGCACTGGTTTTCTCTAGGCAGTGGCAAATGTATGGGTCACAGCCATAGTAAACCAAAAATACTCCCAGGCCTTTCTTTTTTTTTTTTTTCCTCTTCTGTAACTTCCAAATGATGAACTGCAGAAGCTCTTGTCCCCTGGGACATGAATTTATGCAGCACATCTTGTGATAGTAGAATCCAAAGTACATTTCCTTGCATAATTAAGTTAATCTTATTTTTGTTATTGTACCTCTTGAAAGGCATTTAGCTCCCTGTTTATACAGAGACAGCCCTGACTTCCATTTTAGCATCAGTTGAAAATTTGAAACGGAGGATTTTCACACACATTAATGAATATTTTAATAAGTATTGCACTCCAGATCTCTTTTTTATATCCCCTACCCTAATTTACTTCTGCCTCTGAGTGCTATGCAAAATCCATAAGGGGGACCAAAGTCTGAGCAGGCTAACTTCAAAGGAACATTTTAGAGCTTTACCTTGAGAGGAAACCTTTTTCATTTCAATATGCACACATTGAGAAGAGCTATTAAAATACATGGTTCTCTGAGCCACAGTTTCGCTTCACTTTACTGCTTCACAGCAGCCAATGCACTCCATTCCTGTGGAGAGATTTAAATTGGGAGCTCTTTGGGCTATGGGTTGTTACCCTTTTGCTTGGTGCTTTCACACTTTTTAGTCCCAAGAAGCCAATGACCTTGACTGGACACAAAAAGCCACACCTTGGACAAATTATCCCTTAAGTATTTCCAGAGAGTTTCTTTGGCATCACATAAATTTATTCAGCCACACTGAATATGTCTCCATCTCAAGGCAAATTGTCTAAACTTCTTGCATGATACTCTGCCTTATTTCTGAATATTTCAGCTTCTAACCTAATCTGTGTATCCTACACCTTCTGTTTCTTATAGCTTTCAAGGACAGATCAGTAACTTCAAAAGTCAAGAATGGTGTCCTTGAGTGGCCACCTGACAATATGTAAGGCAAAGACTCAAAAAATTGGTGACTTTATATTCCTACCTTATTACATTATATTAAACATCACCACACATAAGTTTTGCTAAGCTGGGAGACAAAGGAAAACAATCTCTAAAAGAAATTGTTAATGTTGAAATATTAAGAAATATAATTTTACATCTTGAGTGCCTCTGTGTTTTTAAGATTTTTAAAAACTGAACCAAAGTGTCTAAGATTTAGTTACCAACTTGAGCTGTCAAAAATCACAGATGTAGGTAAAATTATTTTTCATGTAACAGAACCTAATTTGTGTCTCTTGCTAGGTTTTGGACAAAACTGGCTGACAACTCACACTGCAGTTATATGAAAACATCACTGTCAAAAGCACAGACAATTCCAACATTTTTCAACTACATTTGCAGTAAAAAAGACTTTTTAAAAGCATATAGTTGTAAAAAAATAGCATATATATGAGAAAAACACTGGTTTAAGATTATTTCTTTCACAAAGTATCAAGTAAAAGCATTAGAAACAGATACTGCACTATTTCATGAAGTCAGGAGAAGGTTAAGACTTGCAATTTAATGTCATTACATAGACACACTCCTATAATATTGTCATCATCTACTACTTGAGACAATGAAACCAACCCAAAAACTTCACGTTAAAATCAGTAGCATTTTATACTGGAAACAAAATGAATACATATGGCAACCCAGTGCACTATTCAAATTAATCCAGGCAATTCATATTTAAAACTCATCAATATTCTCAAACTTAAGGAGAAAAAATTCTTTAAATAATCCCCCTATAGATTAATTAATAACGTGCTGAGTGTAAAATGTGTGGGTTTTTTCTCTTTTTCTGCTATGGCTTGACAAGTCTGAAGGATTCTCTTGCAGATTTCTCTTTTAAAGTCCACAGGCCAAAGAACTTCAATCCCATGGGCTTTCCAGTGTGAACCTGTTGATACTGACATAACTCTTATTGCCACTGCGGCTTAAATCCTAAATGAGGTGACTACTTCATTATCTAGAAATAATGAAGATATTCAAGATATGGAATGGAAGGAATAAGGATAAGATCTTTACCTCTAGATTTTCAGAACTTGAATGATATCTACTATTCAGAATATATGAAACACTTCAAAATATCACTGTTCAATAGGAAAAAAAAAAAGAGGGAGGGAGAGAGCAGGATTTGAGCTTAATTCTTGGGATGCTTTTGAAGGACAAATAAGGTAAATGCAAAAAAAAAAAATCTGCAAGTATAATGGAGATACAAGGCGCATAAAGATGTTTGGAGCTTTTATATGACATTGGAGACTTTTGTTTTGTGACAGAAATTTTCAAGGCTTTCAACATAACCTCAACACTTTCCTACAATTTAATTTCTTCCTTTATTCATGCCACCTTCAGAAAGTTTTCACAATGGAAAAGTGCAGACAACTGGAGGGAAAGAAACCTCACTTGTAGTAAGGGCACCTCCACAAGTCCCTTCGGGGTGTCCCGGCTGG
>WBNO01000711.1:0-20856 GCA_013400575.1 Peucedramus taeniatus
TTTTTTGTTTGTTTTCTTTTTTTTACAGCAGCTCAGTTATGGAGTTTTTAACCTGGCAAGATAAACCCAGATGTGCCTACAGGATTGGGTCCTTCACTCCAACCCCCAGCCGGGGGTCTCCTCCAACACTAACTGCTAGTGGAATGCATTTCCCAGTGTCCTTAGTCCACCTCCTCGATGGTTGGGCCAGAGGAGGCTCCCCCAGATGGAGGAGCTCCACCCCCAGGGAATCCTCCTGGCATCCCACCGGGCATCCCTCCTGCGCTCTGGTACAGCTTGGTGATGATGGGGTTGCAAACCTTCTCCAGCTCCTTCTGCTGGTGCTCAAACTCCTCCTTCTCGGCCGTCTGCAAGAGAAATGAGAGCTCACAAAGGTGTTTCTGCTGCTGGGCACAGCCCAGGAGGGAAGCAGAACCACCTGGGTTACACATGGCAACAGTCTGGGCTGGTTTAGCCCCACCACCAAGCCAGACTTGCACTAGGAACAAAGTTATCTGTGCTTGGTTTAGCATCTGACATTGATCCTGAACATAACCCTGGAGGGCAGCCAGGAACAGGAGGGGTTGGGAACTCTCTGTGCTCCCCAGCTGCGGTCGCTCAGACATCCAAGGAAGGTACTTGGACCAACACCAGTCTTTCGACTTCTGGTGGAAACTACGAATGGCTTTGGAGTCACTTTCATCACAGCAACCAGTGCTCCTCTCCTCCAGCCTGAACTGGCCCTGTGGCTCAGCCAGGCCCTGGGAACTGAGTGTGGAATCTGACATACCTGGTTCTTGTCCAGCCAGTTGATGATCTCATTGCATTTGTCCAGGATTTTCTGCTTGTCATCGTCAGAGATCTTGCCCTGGAGCTTTTCATCTTCCACAGTGGCTTTCATGTTGAAGGCATAGGACTCCAGGGAGTTCTTGGAGGACACCTTGTCCCGCTGCTTCTCATCCTCTGCCTTGTACTTCTCTGCCTCCTGCACCATCCTCTCAATGTCCTCCTTGCTCAGCCGGCCTGCAGAGAACACAAGTCATGGGTTTGGACTCTGCCCTTTCTAGGGAATGATCTTTAATTCCCAAACATTGCACACTTTAAATTTGGGGGGCAGAAAAAGCCCAGAACATGCCTTAGTAATTCACAAATTACTGCAACTTCACAGGGCTCTCACAGATACAAATGTGATCACAGCCAAGTTGTGATTAAAACCCTGACAATCCCACTTCTAAGAGCTCTCCCACCCTCAGGGCAGTGGATCCTTACCCTTGTCATTGGTGATGGTGATCTTGTTCTCCTTGCCAGTGCTCTTATCCACAGCAGACACATTCAGGATGCCATTGGCATCAATATCAAAGGTGACCTCGATCTGAGGGACCCCTCTGGGAGCAGGGGGAATGCCAGTCAGCTCAAACTTGCCCAGCAAGTTGTTGTCCTTTGTCATAGCACGTTCTCCTTCATACACCTAAGGAGAAAAACCATCACATTATGTCATTAAGGTCATAATGGGTTATTTAATTATTACCCTGAAGGGATGTGGTCGCTCAGACATCCAAGGAAGGTACTTGGACCAACACCAGTCTTTCGACTTCTGGTGGAAACTACGAATGGCTTTGGAGTCACTTTCATCACAGCAACCAGGAGTTTGCAAATTACAGGAATTTAACACCTCTGGCCTAAAAATTATTTTAAGTACCAACCAGTGAAAGCAGTGACAGTGTCCTGCTGTTACCCCAGGGCTCTCTGCTCACCTGGATCAGCACCCCGGGCTGGTTGTCAGAGTAGGTTGTGAAGGTCTGGGTCTGCTTGGTGGGGATGGTGGTGTTGCGTTTGATCAGGACTGTCATGACCCCTCCAGCAGTCTCAATACCCAGGGACAGGGGAGTCACGTCCAGCAGCAGCAGGTCCTGCACATTCTCAGACTTGTCTCCAGACAGGATAGCAGCCTGCACAGCTGGGGGGAGAGAGACACAGCATTGAAACCCCTGCAGAACACACCCTGAGAACTGTGACAACGCCACGGCTCGCTCAGACATCCAAGGAAGGTACTTGCACCATCACAAGCCTTTCGACCTCTGGTGGAAACTACGAATGGCTTTGGAATCTGATTCATCATTGCAAGTCCAAAGAGAACTTCTACAGCTTTGGCAAGCTTTAATGACTCAGGTGGAAAACCTACAACAGTTCCACCAAGGAGCTGCAGAGCAAGAGATCACTTACCTGCCCCATACGCCACGGCCTCATCAGGGTTGATGCTCTTGTTGAGCTCTTTGCCATTGAAGAAGTCCTGCAGCAGCTTCTGGATCTTGGGGATGCGCGTGGAGCCGCCCACCAGCACGATGTCGTGGATCTGAGACTTGTCCAGCTTGGCGTCCCTCAGCGCCTTCTCCACGGGGTCCAGCGTGCCGCGGAACAGGTCGGCGTTGAGCTCCTCGAAGCGAGCCCTGGTGATGGAGGTGTAGAAGTCGATGCCCTCGTAGAGGGAGTCGATCTCGATGCTGGCCTGGGTGGAGGAGGACAGGGTGCGCTTGGCGCGCTCGCAGGCGGTGCGCAGGCGGCGCACGGCGCGCTTGTTCTCGCTGATGTCCTTCTTGTGCTTGCGCTTGAACTCGGCGATGAAGTGGTTCACCATGCGGTTGTCGAAGTCCTCCCCACCCAGGTGGGTGTCCCCTGCCGTGGATTTCACCTCGAAGATGCCATCTTCGATGGTCAGGATGGACACATCGAAGGTGCCGCCGCCCAGGTCGAAGATGAGGACGTTCCTTTCAGCACCAACCTACAGAAAACATTGAAAAACATTTTTATTACTTAATCCCTACTCCAGGTCATAGATTACTAAGTTCCTTTCAGCACCAACCTGCAGATAACATTGAAAAATATTTTTTATTACTTAATTCCTACTGCTGAAACACCTAACTCACTGGCCAGGCAGTGACCCCTCCATACCTTCTTGTCCAGCCCATAGGCAATGGCAGCTGCTGTGGGCTCGTTGATGATTCGCAGCACGTTGAGCCCTGCAATGGTTCCAGCATCTTTCGTGGCCTGGCGCTGGGAGTCGTTGAAATAGGCTGGGACAGTCACTACTGCATTGGTAACAGTCTGCAAACACAGCAAACAGCTCAGTCAGGGATGGCAATCCTCACACAGAACCACTCACTGTGTTCCACTTTAGTCCCAGACTCACCTTTCCGAGATACGCTTCTGCAATTTCCTTCATTTTGGTTAAAACCATGGAAGAGATTTCTTCTGGGTAAAAACTCTTTGTCTCGCCTTTGTACTCGACCTGCACCTTGGGTCTGCCAGCATCGTTCACCACAGTGAAGGGCCAGTGCTTCATGTCAGACTGCACCACAGAGTCATCGAACCTGCGCCCAATCAACCGCTTTGCATCTAGAAAACACGATTCAAACACATTAATAATCATCACTCCTCATTAAAAACAACAATTCCTACTAAGAACGCAGAAGATCTTAAATCATGATCCTTAACCTAATATTATTACTGCCTTGTTAAGACTCAGGTGCAAATACTAAATTTTATTTCTTTGATATGCACAAATGCAATGCTATCAACCCTTAAAACACTGCAAATGCTGAGCCATAAACCAGGCTGAAATACCTGGTTAAAATTATTTAAGACTGACCACCCTGAAAAACCTACTAGACAAATATTTTCCTTGCTTTTAACATGATTCAGCTTTTAGCAGCACAACCTTATTTTGAGTAGGCATAATTTAGATATATGAATCTCTACAAGAAACCTTTTAACACAACCAGGAAAAATCTCTTTTATCACTGAATAGCGCACCAATCCTACAGCCTTACCAAAGACTGTGTTGGTTGGGTTCATGGCCACCTGGTTTTTGGCAGCATCCCCGATGAGCCTCTCTGTGTCTGTGAAGGCCACGTAGCTCGGCGTGGTGCGGTTGCCCTGGTCATTGGCAATGATCTCCACCTTCCCATGCTGGAACACGCCAACACAGGAATAGGTGGTGCCAAGGTCAATCCCGACAGCTGGTCCCTTCGACATCTTGCCTGAAAAAAAGGAAAAAAAACAAGAATAATTTAGTTAAAAGTGAAGTCGGTATAGCTCACCTAGAGAAATTGTGGCTATTTTATCTTTGAATTGTTTACGGGCAGGCTGGTGGGGCTGGAGCAGCCTGGTCCAGTGCAATGTGTCCCACAGCAAGGGCTGTAACCGGATCCCTTCCGCCTCAGCCGCTCTGAACTCCGGATGATCCCCGGAATTCCGGCCCCGTTATCCCACGTGGCCCCAGCCGCGCACACCGCCTGCACTCCCCGCCTCCACCACTTGGCGGCCCCCGCACCACGCGGCGGGACTCCAAATCCCAGCGTGCCCCGCGCCGCCCGCGCAACGTAACCACGGCGGCGGGGCGTGCCCGGGGGCTGCCGGGAAATGGAGTCTCCGGCGGGCGGGCCGCGTGTGCCAGCACAGCCCCAGCCCCGCGCGATACTGATCCCCCCTTCCCCCCCTTGGAGCCATCCCCTCCGCACCCCACACGCGGCCGTTCGCCACCCCCGGGCACTGCAGCACCCGCTATGCCCCGGCACCGCCCCAGGCCGCCCCCCAGCGAGACAAGATGGGCGCTGCGCCTTCTCGAGCCCTCCCCGCTTCCCCCCTCCCCCGGCTTAGCACAGACTAATGGGGGCGGGGGGGAGAAAGCGGAGTGCTCGCTCCTGCCCCTCCCGCGGCGGATCACATTTTGTAGATAAAATATGCAAACACCGGGATGAAAAAATTGCACCGCAGCGGCCCAAAATGGGTCAGCACCCGCCATCCCCTCCCCATCCCCGCAGCACAACGGTCCCTGAGGACACAAAACCACCCGGGAGCGCCCTCCGCCTTTTCCTGGCCGCCCCCAACATCCTCCCTACGCCATTTCAAGGCAGCCGCGTCCCACTCCGCCCTCCCGTGCCGCGTGGTGCTCCCCCAGCCCCGTTACCCGCAGTCCGGCCCGGTCTCTCGTTCACACACTGGGCAGGGTCTCAGCTCAGCTCCGGCTCGCTCAATGCCCCGCGACCGCCGCGCCGCTCTTTTATACCCGCCCAGAACCTTCCAGAAGGCCACGCCTCCCCTGCACGGCTCTGACCAATCAGCGCGTGAATCCCGCCCACCTGCCCGCCGGTGATTGGTCCGTGCCGTGCGTGACGCGCGCCGGAAGAGGGCGTTGCGCGCCGGCCGGCCCCGCGTTCTCGAACCTTCATGCGCTTTCCCCGCACCCCCCCAAACCCCGCGGCGGGCGCGGCTTTCCTCTCTCCTTGACCAATCAGAGCTGGCGCTGCAGGTGACGACACGAGCGGAGGGCGGGGCGCGGAGAGCGGGCCGGCGTTTCAGCCAATCGCCGCGCGGCGCGCCAGGTCTTTATTTGCATATTTCGCAATGGGGCGGGAGGGGCCAATCGGCGCGCGGGAATGGCGGGTGATTTGCATAGAGGGCGGCGGGGAAGGAGAGCGGCGGGGAAGGGGAAGTGCAAGATGGCGGCGCCATGAGGGGCGGCCCTGTGCCCAGCTCGGGGATCTCCCTGTGCCCGCCGCGATCCCTCCTTCCCCTCAGCAATAGCGGGTTCCCCGTTCTCACACTCGCATCCATCGCCTGGCATTGCCCCGGTGCTTCCCCCAGGGTGTGCTCAGTGAATCCCCCGAGTACAATAATCAGCATCCTCCATGTTCCCTTCTGTGAGGCAAAGCAGCGTTCCCCGGTTTGCCCCCGCGGGCTGTTTCTCTCGCAGGAAGTGTTTGTGGTGTTTTAGAGCTGCTTGTTCCACAGAGCAAAAGCCTCTTCAGCATCTCCACACTTTATAATCCACCCTAAATGTTCCCATCCATCAGCAGCCTGAGTCCAGACCAAGGACAGGCTCTCACCCCTCAGTCTGTGGGTGCTGCTGGCTGTGTGGGCAATCCAGCTCCCGGCATGGATTTATGTCTTTGGAAAGGGAAATGCTGGAAAACTGGGGGGTTTTGCTGTCCCTAGGGATGAGGGGAGCTGGGCAGAGGTCAGGAACCACCTGAAATTTATTCTTTTGGAAAGGGAAATGGTGGAAAATTGGGGGTTTTGGTGTCCTTGGGATGAGGGGAGCGGGGCAGAGGTCGGGAATTACCTGAGGTTTATTTCTTTGGGAAGGGAAATGGTGGAAAACCAGGGGGTATTGGTGTCTCTGGGATGAAGGGAGCTGGGCAGAGGTTGGGAATTACCTGAGGTTTATTTATTTGGAAAGGGAAATGGTGGAAAATTGGGGGTTTTGGTGTCCTTGAGATGAGGGGAGCGGGGCAGAGGTCGGGAATTACCTGAGGTTTATTTATTTGGGAAGGGAAATGGTGGAAAACTGGGAGTTTTGGTGTCTTGAGGGATGAGGGGAGCTGGGCAGAGGTCAGGAATCACCTGAGGTCAGGCTCAGGGCTGTGACCTGCATCCAGTGCTTCCAATGTTTACAGGGAATAAAGGCCAGGGAGGCACAGGGAGCAGGGAACACAAACACCGAGCCCTGGCCAGGCTCTGGCACACAGCACACGGGGAAAACAGGCAAGGCAACTTCATTTAGAGGGGTAAAAGCTGCACAAAAAAGCATTTCAGGTCCTCCCAGGTTGACTTCAGACAAAAATGCTCTTGGTACACTTAAAAATCCGGTACAGGGACACAGGAACAGATCCCTCAGCCTTTTCCTTGTGTCTGTCTGTCCCAGGTTGATTTTAGACAAAAATGCTCTTGGTAACACTTAAATATTCAATACAGGAACAGATCCCTCAGCCTGTTCCTTGTGTCTGTCTGTCCCAGGTTGACTTTAGACAAAAATGGTCTTTTAAAACTTAAAAATTCAATATAGGAACAGATCCCTCAGCCTGTTCCTTGTGTCTGTCTGTCCCAGGTTGACTTCAGACAAAAATGCTCTTGTAACACTTAAATATTCAATATAGAAACAGATCCCTCAGCCTGTCCCTTGTGTCTGTCTGTCCCAGGTTGATTTTAGACAAAAATGCTCTTGGTAACACTTAAATATTCAATACAGGAACAGATCCCTCAGCCTGTTCCTTGTGTCTGTCTGTCCCAGGGTGACTTCAGACAAAAATGCTCTTGGTAACACTTAAATATTCAATACAGGAACAGATTCCTCAGCCTGTCCCTTGTGTCTGTCAGTGATAATTCCTGTGTGAAGCCACATCCTGAGACAAGGGTGGCAACCTCTCTTTTCCTGGCAATTTGGGGTGACCCCAACGAGGGATGTGACGCAGTGCCCTGGCTCAGCTGGTGACCCCGTGCCAGCCCACAAAACCAGCCCCAAACCAGCAGTGCTGGCCCCACGGGGAATCCCTGTTGTCCTGCAGGTTTGTGGCTCCTGTTCTTCAGTGGGGATTTTGGGGTGGCAGCCGTGGGCAGGGTTTGGAGCTGGAATTGGAAGGTTAAAGTGCAGAAGGTTAAAGGAAAGGGCTCTGTGTCGTGGAGCACCAGCTGTGCCTCTTGAGATCAGGGCACTCTGAGGTACCTGGCCAGGTAAGGCACACTCCACCCTGTCCAGAGTACAGGCTGCTCTGCTGTTCTGCTCCGAGGTTACTCCAGAGATGCTCCTCAGTGTAATTCCCACTGAGCCCACCACGGGACCCTTGCTGTTCGCCTCTGGGGTGGTTTTTTTGGGGTTGCTTTTTTTAAAAGCACGGGCAGAATTTCGGTAGGACCTAAGAATAGCAGCTTGGGATGCCACAGTGACATTTGGATGTGCGAGCACACTTGGGAGAGCAGGCTGAGAGCAAGGGGAGGCAGTGAAACTGCAGTGAGTCAGTGCAGGGAGGAGGGCACTTCGCAAATGACTCATCCCATCAGAAATTAGAGGCTGTTCAACTGGACAAAAGGAGCTCATTTACTTGATAGCACAAAAATTAAAGCTTGGCAGGCTTAAGTATTTAGCTTAAGTGTTTAGTGTGGAGTTTTTTTTCTTCAAATTCTGGGTTGAAAGGTTATTTTTGGGAGGGAATTTAGTGTATCAAGGATCTAGCACTGCTTCTCCTGTGAGTGTTTGAAACAGAATTGGGAGGAGTAGGGAGATTATCGAAGGCATTCCTCCTGCTCACCACAGCAGCACTTATTTATATAACACTTGCATCCGCTGAAGTTTGAAAATCACCCATTTCCAAGGCCCTCCCTTCCCTTTCCCACGGGGTTCCCCCCCTCTCAGCGTGTCAGGACAAACTGCACCGGGTTAAAAATAACCCCAAATTCCTTATCCTCTACAAAAGTCTGCAACTGCACAGCTCCTCTCAAAACCTAATCAGGGTTTTTAATGTCATCAACTCCAGTGGGAGCAGGAGCAGAGTTTGCACCTGAATAAGGGACAGACAGGACACACCTGTGAGACCACTGTGTTGTCACCCTGTTTTGTTTCAAACACTAATGGTGTTGCAATTTTTGCTCCCACATTTCAGCAAGGAGGATTGTTGCTGTCTGGACACCTCTGCAAAACACCCTGGGGATAAAGACGGCTGAGACAAACCGAGCACAGCACCTTTAGCTCCCCTAAATCCCACCCCCAGCTGCCTGGATTGCCGTGAGTTGCCTCCAAAGGTTTATCTGCAGAGATCTGCACAGGCTGAGCACAGCTCAAGGTTTCCTCCTCACCTCGGAGCTCATGAGGAAAGCCAAGCACGTGGGCTGGTTCAGCAGGAAGGTCACAGCAGGGCGAGGATGGAGCCACCAGGGCTTGTTGTGCTGGCATTATTTATTTACCAGGTTGGCTTCCAGCACCTGCATCCTCAGCCAAAATATCCCAGATCCTCAAATATCCCAGATATCCCCAAATATCTGGGGTTTATCCCCAGATAAAAGCACATTTGCTTCCATGCATCACATCTTTTGTGAAAAGTCACCTAATTTAGACTGAAAAATACCCAGGAAAAAAGCCCAGCTTCCCCACGCTCCCCATGCAAATATGCACATAGGCCTGCTTAACTTAAAAATGGTATTTTTAACTCCATCCTTTTTTTTCCCTTGGATTCAGCTTGACAGCATGAAACCCATCACACCACAGAAAATGGTACGAGTTGAGTTGAGCTGCAGCACTTCAGCTGCAGCACCTTTATTTATAAAACAACCAACCAAAAAAAAAATTATTAAATCATTGATTCAAAGGAATCAATAATAAATATTTGCTTTCCTCTGAGTTGTTCAGACACAGTACAAGTACACCAATCATAGCAGGTAGCAGAGATGGAAGCTTGGTTTAGCTGCTGAGAAACAAAAAGCTACATTACATGGTAGGCATTTAATCACACAATTAATAGCTGGTATATGACAGTAAATGCTTTAATACACTATTTTACAAAACAGGGTTTGGCTTATTTGCTTCCCTTGTGCAACTCCTGATGGGCTGGAGCTTGGGAAATGGAATACCTTTGGAATGATCCCTTTCTCCTGCTCCCTTTGGTGATGAACTTTTCCCTTCCCTGTGAGTCAGTGATGTGTGGGCTGGAGCAGGTACCTGGACAGGGCCTGGAAATTCTGAACCAGCAGGGCCTGGAGCAGCCAGGATGGATCCCCCAGAGCAGCTTCAGCCACTGCCCCTGTGCCTGACCCTCCCCAAGACCCCAAAGCTCTCAGCCCCTGCCAGAGAGCTCACAGCACTGCCAGGGCTGCCCAAAGCTCCAGGAAAACCTGCCAGGGCAAATTCTCTTCCCTCCAGGCTGCAGAGCCTCCTCTCAGGGTAAATTCTCCTCCCTCCAGGGCTGCAGAGCCTCCTCTTAGGGTAAATTCTCCTCCCTCCAGGGCTGCAGAGCCTCCTCTCAGGGTAAATTCTCCTCCCTCCAGGGCTGCAGAGCCTCCTCTCAGGGTAAATTCTCCTCCCTCCAGGCTGCAGAGCCTCCTCTCAGGGTAAATTCTCCTCCCTCCAGGCTGCAGAGCCTCCTCTCTGCTAATTACCAGGCTGGGCTGGGACTCAGAGCTGCCCTTTGGCTCTCAGGCTGTGGCCAGCTCAGCTGCTGGAATTGTCAGCCTGGTTTGTGGTGAGGAGCTCCTGGAGGCTCAGGGAAAGCACTCCTGGCTCTCTGTGCACGGGGTGAGGATCCTCAGGTGCAGCTCAGGGAATGTTCAGCACATCCTTGTTTCAATGAAGAACCCACAGGCTGCTTTCACCATCCTGTTGCTGCTTTTGGAATTTTCCCAGCTCTGGAGTGGCTTGGGAATGGTTTGGAGTGCCTGAAAAAAACCAACTACAGAGGAATCCCAGACACACAGAGCTGCTGCTTCCCACCCAGCTGATCCAGGGCTGTGCTCCTGGAGCATCCAGGGTGGAATGACAGAGTACCCACCACCAGCAGCTGGCATGGGAGGAGCAGCTTATCCAACACCTCCTGCCAATCCTTGTTTCAATCTGGGATTGTTTTCCTTGCACAGCATCAGGAATTTGTCCTGCCAAGGGTTAAATGTGGGGTAGAGAAATGGAATTTTGAGTGACTGCTCCAAGGAAGGGAAGTTCTCACAGAATGTAGGGCAAGTTGGAAAACTCTTTCCCATATGGAAGTAGCCTGAGCAGGGCTTGGCTTTGATCAGGTTGTCAGAGATCTCAAGTAAAGGAATTGGAATTCTGGGTCTCAGTCAGAAAAGGAGATTAATGACAATCCTGAAGTGAAAGAATTATAGATCTGTGGTTCTTCTGTGCTCATCCATCTTCTGTAGGCTCTTCCCACTAATTGGAGAAACCCCTTCCCTCCCTCCAGTGGGGAAAAAAACCCCAAACACCCTCATTTTTGAAACAGAAAATCACCAGTTTAAGGATACAGGAATCTAGAACCTACAAGCTCAGTGTCTTGTGTGTAGCAGTGGTCAGAGCCAAGTCCTTCAGAGGAAAACATCAGCAACAGAATTCTGCATCTGTCCCTGCCTCCCCTCCTTTCCTAACTTCATATTCCGTGGAAATGCTTAACCTGGTTGCTCACTAAAAATATTTTTTATTACAATTCTTGCCATTTTTGAAGGGTCTTGCTAAGGGTTTAAGCCTCAGCCCTGGCACATGGGCCAGCATTTGGTGTAGGAGTGGGACAGCTCACACAAAGATTTCCTGATGGGAGCAGTGTTTTGTGCTCGTTTACCTGTCCCAGGTGTGTTTTCTTCTGGCAGGGAATCCTTCAGGCCTCCCCTGGGGGTCAGCTGGGGAGTGCTGCTCTCTCAGTCTTGGGAAGAACTTTCCTTAAGGCTTCTCCAGCACAGCTCCCCCCAAACCTGGCCAATTCTCCAGCTGGCTGAGAGCTCTTCCCAACGCTCCATGCAGGCTTTTTGGTACCTTGGTGGCCTCCCTGCTGGGTTCAGTGCCCACTTCTCCTCTCCCTAAGGCTCAGTAGCCACGGGCACCCCTCCAGTGGGGCTCCCATGGCTCTGCAGTGCTGCCCGTGGAAGCAGGGTCAGGCTCCTGGCCCTAAGTTTATTCTGGCAATTAAAGCACCTCTGTTTTCTTGACAGAAAAGGTCCTTTCGCTTTAGTACAGAGTTTAGTTCAGACACCTTAATACTGCATCTCTTGTCCTTTGGGAGTGAGTGATTCTTTAATTTCCACTTTAGTTGCAGCCTCCAGTATTCACTGAATGCAGAAAATGTGAAGCACCTGTCAGTTCCCTTTGAGGCTGGACACCCTCAGCCTCAAAATCTTCACTTAAGACAACACATCTTCGAGAAACTTCTCCAAAACCAGTCCGAGAGACTTCTCCCTCCTCACAAAACCTCTCTGGACTATTATGCATCTTTAAGTCTTTGTTGATCCCTTTTAAAAAATCCTGAGGTTTGGCTTCTTTTCACTCATACAGTTTCACTCGACAGCACAGCTTTGCTGTCGTAGGTTTTAAATGCTCGGTGTTAAAAGAAAAAAAAGAAGAAAAAAAAAATTTAAAAAGAAGCTCCTTTTCTAAGGTGCATCAGAACCTCAGCGGCGTTCAGGAAGGACCGAGCGGGAGGGCTTCTCGCGGTGTGAACGATCCCGAGTGGTGAAGATGAAGCTGCCCAGGAGGAGAAGCAGCTGCCCTAGCGATGGGGGTGGCCGGTGCTGTGCGCGGTGTCGCTGCGGGCCAGGGACGCTCCCTCCGGGGATGCTCACACGGTCTGGAACGCGCGGCTCTGCGCGGGCACCATCACCGGCGCTGCCACCTTCACCAGCTGGTTGTAATCGACTTTTTTGGGCTCTTCTTTCCTGTCCGGCTGCCGCTGGCTGTACTGGGGAGGGGTCAGGTGCGGAGTGGCTTCGGTGGACAAAGTCCGCTGGCTGCGGGAGGCACTGTTGGCTGTGGATCTGGTGGAGGAGGAACCCGAGCGGGAGCTCCGGGAGCCGGAGGAGGAGGAGCTGGGTTTGACGAGGTGCGCCTTGGGGGCCTCGGCATCTTCCCTGCGAGGGAACACGCACAGGGATCAAACAGCGCGGGGAAAGAGCGGGTCAGACCCGCGGATTGCTGCTGGGAACCGCCCCGAGTGCGGAAAGAGGGGGGAAAAAGGGGAAAGAAAGGGGAAAGAAAGGGGAAAAGAAGGGGGAAAGAAAGGGGAAAGAAAGGGGAAAAGAAGGGGGAAAGAAAGGGGGAAAGNGGGGGAAAGGAAGGGGAAAGAAAGGGGGAAAGAAGGGGGAAAGAAAGGGGAAAAGAGGGGGGAAAGGAAGGGGAAAGAAAGGGGGAAAGAAAGGGGAAAAGAAGGGGAAGAAAGGGAAAAAGAAGGGGAGGGTAAGAAGAGGGGGAAAAAGTGGGGGAAAGAAGGGAGAAAAGCAGGAGAAAGAAGGGAGGAATAAGAGGAAGAATAAGGGAGAAATAAGAGGAAAAATAAGGGAGAAACAAGAGGGAAAATAAGGGAGAAATAAGAGGGAAAATAAGGGAGAAACAAGAGGGGAAATAAGGGAGAAATAAGAGGAAAAAGAAGGGGGGAAAGAGGAAGAAGGGGGAAAGAAGAGGGGAAAAGAAAGAAAAAAAAAAAAAAAGAAAGAAAAAAAGAAAGAAGGAAAGAAAACCACCCCCAATCCCTCTCAGAACCAGAACGGACAAGCAGCTTTAATTTATCACCATAAAAGAATATGCAAATGCCTCAAAGTACCGAAATTACAAATGTGAGAGAAAGAAGTTGGTTGAGGTTGGTGTTAATTTGCCCGGGGAAAGAAGGGGGGACTTTAATTTAATATGCTGCAAATTGTCCAAACTCTCTGCTGTGTAACTTGACGGATTAAACTCCCCGTTGCCCCTCAGTAAATGAATTTGGGATAAAGACACGCTGCTCACAGCCGGCTCTGTGCGTGTGCAGTGAGCAGCAAGTGTCAGAGCGAGCAGCGCAGGCTGAGCTGGCTGCTCTGCAATCCTCAGCCAGAACACGAATGGCCTGGCCAAAACTGCCTGAAACCGGTCCTTCCACTTCAAACCATCCTGTGGGCAGGGAGAGAAGCGCCACAACCGGGTCCTGACAGACACAGGGAGAAGGGGAGGATGGAACAGGGTGGTGCGAGAGAGGCTCCGGCTGAAAGGGCAAGGAAAGAGAAAGGAAAGAGGAAAAGGGGAAGAAATCAGCAGAAACCGCCTTTGAGCCGGCAAGCTGAGAGTGAGCAGCAGCTGAAGGGATTAGGGAGGTGCCTGGTGGTGCAGAGATGTCACACGAGGCCAAAACGTAGATGTAAAGATGGATCAAGGGTTTGTTTCTTGCAGGGCGGCAGCGGCTCAAACTCATTCCTGGAAATAGATCTTTCCAGCGCTTTCCTTCCTGAGGAGTTTAGGCTGGCTTGGCTGGAGCCCAAGCTCAGCTTAAGGGAGTTCAGGGGCAGGGAACAGATGAGCTCCAGGAACAGGAGTCAGCGTTCCTGCTGCTCCCCTCTGTGCTCACCCGGAGATAAATCCGGGGGAACAGTTGTTCAGAAGGCTCAAGGAGGGCTCAGAGAACGTGTCTGCTAAACTGTGTGCCAAATAGGAGCTGCAGCTGAAAGGAAAAAGGGGGAAAAAAGGGGAAAAGAAGGTGGGAAGAGGGGGGAAAGAAGGGAAGAAGAGGGGCAAAGAAGGAAAAAGGAATGAGGAAAGAAGGTGGAAAGAAGGGGGAAAGAAGGAAGGAAGAAAGAAGATGAAAAGAAGGTGGAAAGGGGGAAAAGAAGAGGGAGATGGGGGAAAGAGGATGGGAAGAGATGGAAAGAAGGAGAAAAGAAGGGAGAAGAGGAAAAAGGGAGAAGGTGGAAAGAGGGGGAAAGAAGGGAGAAGGAAGAAAGAAAGAATGAGGAAAGGTGGAAAGAAGGGGGAAAGAAGGAAGAAAGAAAGAAGATGAAGGTGGAAAGGGGGAAAAGAAGAGGGAGATGGGGGAAAGAGGATGGGAAGAGATGGAAAGAAGGAGAAAAGAAGGGAGAAGAGAAGGGGAAAAGAAGGTGGAAAGAGGGGGAAAGAAGGGAGAAGGAAGAAAGAAGGGGAAAAGAGGGGGGGAAAAAGGGGGGAAAGAATGGAAGAAGGGGGAGAAAGAAAGGAAAGGAAGAAGAAAAGAAATAGAAAAGAAAGAAGGAAAGGAAACCACCCCCAACCCCTCTCAGAACCACAACGGACAAGCAGCTTCAGCTTAACACCATAAAAGAATATGCAAATGCTTCAAAGTACCGAAATTACAAATGCGAGAGGAAGCAGTTGGTTGAGGGCTGTGCCAATTTGCCGGGGGAGTGGAGGGGTGACTTTAATCTGATTTTCTGGAAAGTCTTCACAAAGCTTCTCACAGTCAGTAAATTTGTCAGTGATATTTCAAGGGGACTAAAAGCTTTTTAGAACAACCTCTGAGGACACTTAAAGCTACTTACAGTGAGTTAANGAAACCACCCCCAACCCCTCTCAGAACCACAACGGACAAGCAGCTTCAGCTTAACACCATAAAAGAATATGCAAATGCTTCAAAGTACCGAAATTACAAATGCGAGAGGAAGCAGTTGGTTGAGGGCTGTGCCAATTTGCCGGGGGAGTGGAGGGGTGACTTTAATCTGATTTTCTGGAAAGTCTTCACAAAGCTTCTCACAGTCAGTAAATTTGTCAGTGATATTTCAAGGGGACTAAAAGCTTTTTAGAACAACCTCTGAGGACACTTAAAGCTACTTACAGTGAGTTAAAACCGCGGTGCAAAGACGTGGGAAACTGCGGGAGGGGAGTTGGAGGTGGGGTTAAACAAAAGGCGGTACCTGATTTCATTCGGGGCCTCCTCCTCCTCGTATCTCTTCTTCTCTTTCCTCCTTATGGTCAGCCTCACCACCAGGAAAAGGAGGGAGAGCCCCACCACCACTCCACACACTGCCCCGGCGATCATGCTGATGTTTTGTGCATCTGTTGTCCAAAAACCAAATTTATTGGTTGGTGTGGTGAGGTTCTAATCCACTCTACAAGAGCCAGCACTGGGTGTAACTCAGGACACAACGCTGGAGTTGATTTTTTCAGGTGTGTCTCCACACAGAAGTGGAACCAGTTTATCTCCAGCTAAGCTGGGCTGGCAGCAATCACCTCTGCAGAGGTGAAAGCACGAGTGCTGTGCCTTCAGCTGTGGGGCAGAGTTGAAATAAGGAGGAAAAATCCCCTTCTAAGAGCATAAAAATACAGAAAATACAAAGACAGGGCAGCCCACGTGTGAGACACAGCGCCCCAAGGCAGAGGAATGCTTGATCTGTTAAGGTTTCTCCATGAGGATTTTTTTTTCCCTTCAACTCCCCTTGAATGATTACAATTCTATTCCAGAATGAATTATTCAAATGTGGAGAAAAAGTGACCTGACTGAGGGAGACAAAGCAGGAAAGGAACCCATCCTGTGCAGGGCATTGTTCATCCCAAGCAGCCAGGTAATGAGAGAACATTTCCCATGGCTTATGAGCCCTTGGCTGATGGTTTATGACAACTTTTTTGGATAAAGGTGGTTAGGTTGGGCTTGGCTGAAAGCTGTTTCCTTAAGCTCAGTCCCTCAGGAGGGTTTAGCAAAGCCGAGTGAGGTTTTAAACCAGTTCAGTGCAATTGCCATAAAAGCTGCCTGGACGCTTTTACTTCACATGCCCGAGGCAAACCGGTTTTCCTTATTCCATATTCCACTTATTTCAGGCTTGGCTGGGCAGAAAAACTCCAAAGCTGTGGAATCTCCAGGAGGAGACTTCTTTGTTAGGAGTCTTATCAGGGCAGGTCCAGCTTTGAGAGCTGCTGAACTCCATTGTTTGGCTTTGGGTGATAAACTCCACCCTTTTCCTGGCATGCAGATGTAAAGGACACCCTGGTGGGGCTCACCAGGCGGTTTTGACCTCTGCTGTTGAGGACACAAATGGCTAAACCTGATTAAATTATGTCAAAATTACTTTTTATCCTGCAAATTAGTCCTTGTCGAAGGCAGCCTTTCCAGCTGCCTTTAGATGTTTTGCTGTCCCAAGTGCAGCAAATCCATAATTTGGAGTGGTGGAATAGGCACAGGGAGAATTCATACCTGAGAGTCACCTCATGCAATCACTCCAGCCAGAAGAACCCCTCATTTACCATTTTTCCTGCTTGTGTTTCATGAATTGTGCTGAAAATCAGCGTTTCTAACAGACACAGACAGCTACAGTGATAAAACCATCATCTGGGCCCAGGCTGTGATGTTATTTTAGGTGATTTTAGGCTGCTGTGTGAATCAAAAATGTAATAAATAAGAGTTATTTTATGGGATTAAAGTGTGGAAGGGCAAAGGAGCAGCATAGAATTTTCCAGGTGGGAGAGCTGGGAGCAGTGAGGCCCCCGTGGAGCAGGGACACGGTTCTGGGTGAAAGGAATGAGGGATTTGTCTTTACAAACAATCTGTGAATCTGCTGAGAGATAAACCCAGCACTGAGAGATAAAAGAAACAATGGGAAGGATCCCATTGATGAATGGATGAATGGAATGAGATTTGTCTTTCCAAACAAACTGTGAAGTGGGGCTGCTGATAAATAAAATTGGATACTGAGAGATGAAAGAAACAATGGGAAGAACCATGAATTCCATAGGAATTCCACAGATTGGAGTGGCAGCCCAGATGGTTTCGTCACTTTAGGTGTCTGGGTCTGTTAGAAAAGTTGAGTGACACAAGGAAAAGGAGGGTACACGTTAGAGAGGGTCTGTATTCGGTGATTTGGGAAGTCTGAGCCTCTCAAGTACCTCAGAAATGGGGATAGAGAGAGGGAAATGTGGCTGGGAAATTGGGATAAAAGGAGGCTGCATCCTCCAAAAACTGGAGACACCCCAGGGGAATGCCCCATGGCCTCTCCCTTGATTGGAATCAAGTCCCAGGACTCCTCTGTCTCCTTTTTGGCCATGGAGCCGCGGTTTTAGGGGATGGTTTAGGGCGGTACTTACGCTGCACTGTCACCTGCAGCACGCAGCTCTCCTGCCCCGCCTCGTTGGTGGCCACGCACTGGTACAGCCCCGTGCTCATCTGAGTCAGGTTCTTCAGCAGGACCTGCCCGGGGTTCGAGATGTCTGGGAAGGGAAAAACAGCCCCAGGGTTAATCAAATGGAGGGAGAAATGTCAGCTGGGGGTAGTGCACAGATTGATCTGTGGGGTGAAATCAACTCCAGAACAATGCCAGGGGGAAGGAGAGAAGAAAGAAGGGGGAAAGAAGGAAGAAGGAAGGGAGAAAGAAGGGGGAAAATAAGGGAGGAGGAAGGGAGAAGGAAGGAGAAAAGAAGGGAGAAATAAAGAAGAAAAAGGGGGAAAGAAGGAATAAGGAAGAGAGAAGGGAGAAGGAAAGAGGAGAGAAGGGAGAAAAGAGGGGAAATAAGGAAGAAAAAGGGGGAAATAAGGAAGAAAAAGGGGGAAAAGGAAGAAAGGGGAAAGAAGGGAGAAAGAAGGAAATAAGGAAGAGAGAAGGGAGAAGGAAAGAGGAGGGAAGGGAGAAAAGAAGGGGGAAAGAAGGAAGAAGGAAGGGAGAAAGAAGGGAGAAAATAAGGGAGAAGGAAGGAGGAAAGAAGGGAGAAAAGAAGGGGGAAATAAGGAAGAAGAAGGGGGAAACAAAGAAGGGGGAAAGAATTAAGAAAGAAGGGAGAAAGAAGGAAGAAAGAAGGGGGAAAGGTGGAGCATCGCCCCAGGCGCAGCCGCAGCGCTGGGAGGAGTGTTGGAGCATCACTGTCACCTCCACCCAGTGATCCCAGAGCCCGAGGGAAGGAATGCCCCGACTCACTGACTCTGGAGTTGGGCGGGAGGTGCTCGGCTCTCTCGTCCTCCTCGCTGATGCGCTGCCAGCGGTAGGAGATGGGGGCAGTGCCCGAGGCGGAGCGGCACTGCAGGGACAGCTCCTTCCCTTCCAGCAGCTCCCCCTCCAGCCAGCACTTGGGCTTGGAGGGTTTCTCTGGAAGGACAAACAGGTCATGGCATCACAGCAGAGTTTGCTCACTGGAAACCCTTCCTTTGGCATTTAAACAGCTTCCAAGAGCTGCCTTCCCTGGAATGCATTAAGGGATCACACCAGTGATGGTTTTTAGGGGACTAGAACCCCTTCCTTTCCCCACTTCTTTTTTCCTTTCCTTTCCTTTCCTTTCCTTTCCTTTCCTTTCCCCTTCCCCTTCCCCTTCCCCTTCCCCTATAGGGCACACAACAGGAGGTTTTTAGGGGTTTAGCTGCCAGGCTCAGCCACAGCAGTGACATTCCAACACTCTTTGCCTTGGTCTCTTGGAGCTCCATCACCCCATTCCTCTTCCAAGCTCAATTTCCAGAACATCTTTCCCTCCCTTCACTTCTCCAGCTCTTCCTTCTGCCCATAACACCTGGTAGGCTGCAGGATCCTTCCAGGGGATCACAGAGTGTGTGAAAAGCAATAAACTGAAATCAGGGAGGGAAATGCCACCCCCAGCTGCTCATTTGTCACCTCCAGGGGCTGGGGTCAGGCGTGGTGCTGGGACATGAAGTGCCAGTCCCCAGCAGGAGCCTGGGCAGGGTGGTGGCCAGCTGAGATAGGATATCAGCCTGCTGGGGTGGTGAGATCATCGCCATCATTTGGAAAGAATGGCTTTGCATGTTTGTGCCTATTTGTGTACTAATTTGCTGCCAGAAAGTAGAGAGATGAACAGAGGAACAACTTAAATGACAGATCTGGAGTCACTAAGCAGAAAGCTACTAGAGACATAATCAGATGGTAACTGTGGTTTTCACATTTCACTGAACATAATTCCTTCACTCAGGATTTTATCCTGAGAAGCTGAAAAGGCAGAGAGAGACCAGAGATGGGAAATAATCCTGATCTCATTGGCTTCTCCTGTGCTGTGCTCATGTGGAATGGGTTAGGAATTGTTTACCTGAAGTGCTGAGCCTGGCTGGGCTCTGGTGTGAGTTGTTTTCAATCACTGACCAATGGTCACAAGAATTGTGTTGAGACTCTGGAAAGAGTCACGAGATTTATTATCTTTCTAGCCTTCTGTAAGGATCCTTCTCTATTCTTTAGTATAGTTCAGTATAGTTTTCTTTACCATAATACAGTATTATAAAATAATCAAACAGCCTTCTGATCCCATGGAGTCACAGCATCATTCTTCCTGCCACGAAGGGTCAGGTTTTAACAACAGGGAACCTTGATATTTTTGTGATGTATCCATTCTGCTTGAGATGATCCCTATGAATTTTTTTTAGGGTTCAGTACTTCAATCAGTATTATATAATACTTAGTTCAGTAGTATCACACCAACCTCAAACCAGTTCTTTAGGCTCTTCCTGTGACCAAAAAACACAAAGGCAGATACAAAGTTGGGCACTGAAACCCGATCCTGAGGTGTCTGTGTGTTTATACCCTGCTGAAACCAATCTCTGCCCAGGAAGTGAGTTTGGATTTCTTTGTTTCCCTTTGGAGGAACAACCAGCTGTCCTTACCCACAACCTTGAGGGTGATGCGAGCCCACTCGTACTGGCCGGCGTTCTTGACCTTGCAGATGTATTTCCCTGCATCGCTGGACTGCAGGGAGATGATTTGCAAGGATGCATCTCCAGCAAGGAAGTTGGAGGTGAAGGAGACACGGCCCTTCTGCTCCTCGTTCAGGTCATCATAAACACGGCCTCCAGAGTAGGTGATCACCTGAGGAGCAGAGCAGACACTGAGCTGTTGTTTTATTTTCACCTGGAACAACAAATCCGAGCATTTCCAGGAGCTGCACGCCCCAGTGAAGTTGACTTGTCAAGGGTCACACAGGAAGCCTGGGGCAGGGTGGGAATGCAAACCTGGGTTTCTACCCTGAGAATGATGCAAAAAGTGTGTTTATTTCTGCTGGAGGTTTGTATTGGGTGCTTACACAGGTGTAAAAACAGGCATCAGTTTATTCCACAATGCATCAAAGCAGTCTGGAGGTTTGGCTGTGCTAATTTCAGTCACTGCAGGCCTCATTTTTATAAGGACTAAACTACAGTGTGTTGTACTGAAACCAAGGATTCAAAACTTGGGCCTGCAAAATCCAAGGTTATTTTGAAAGCCTGAAGGGCACTTCTGAACTTGATCTAACAAAGACTGACTACATTTTAAAAAAAATCCATTGTAACACAACCTGGCCCATGCTGGATATTAAATAACTTCTCCACTTTCTAAACCTCTCTAAATCAGCTCTGTTTTCCAAACACTGCTCTCATCATCAGAACAACCTGCAAAGATCATCACAGCAGTGCTGTTAAATGGAGGGCTGGCGGCGTGAGGGCAGAAATAAAGTGATTTTCTCAGCAAACTCACTGCTTTCTGCACGGTCTCGGAGATGTGCAGCAGCCACTCGATGTCCAGGCTGCCCTGCTCCAGCAGCCCCAGGCGGTGGTGGCAGGGCAGGGTCACGTTTTCCTCGGCCACCCTCTTGAACTCAGTCTGAGCCTCGCAGAGCCAAACGGAACAGGAAGCTGGAAGACACATAATTCCAAATTTCAGTCTTCAAAGTGGTCAGATGTGGGAAACCAGGAC
>WBNO01000712.1:1211-250126 GCA_013400575.1 Peucedramus taeniatus
TCCATCCATCCATCCATCCCTTCCTCCGCCCGGCCGTCCTCCCGAGCCATGAGGAGGCTCTTCCTCCTGCTGTGCAGCGCCGTGTCCTGTTGCATCGCGGCGCGGGGCGCGGAGGCGGCGCTGCCCGCGGCGGGAGGTGGGTGAGCGCGGTCCCTGGCGGGAGCGGGGGAGCCGCCGAGCGGGTCCGTCCCCTGGAGGGGCAGGCGGGTTCCGAGGCGCTTTGCTGACCCTTCTCTCCCGCTGGCTCGCAGATGGCAGCGCGGAGCGTGTGCCGGCGCAGAAGGCGCGGGTGAAGTTCGGTCTCCGCTCCTCGCCGGACGCCGGGGAGGATGGCTGCACGCTCGCCATCGGCCAGCACCAGTGCTTGGAGGACTGCAAGTTCAACCTGACAGCTAAAACCTTCTTCATCATTCACGGCTGGACGGTAAGTGTGAAGAATCCTGGGCAATGCTTAGACTGCCCGCTCAGAGAGAACAAACTGCCCTGCAAGTGGGCTGTGTCTCCGGAATATTTATTTTCAGGAATTTCTGTGACTGCCTCATCCCTGAAGGTGTTCAAGGCCGGGCTGGATGGCACTTTGAACAACCTGGTCTAGTGGAAGATGTCTCTGTCCATGGCAGGGGAGTTCACACTAGATAATCCTTAAGGTCCTTTCCTACCCAAACCATTCTAGATTTCTAAGAATATAGGAATTTGGGAAAAATTCTCATGTTCTGAGCTCAATGGTCTCTTAAAAGATGCACTTCTATTGAGATCTCTGGAGCAAAGTGTTCGGGGTCAGGCTTAGAAACTCTGAAATCACCCAACTCATTCATAACTGCTCAAAATCACTTCCTAGCTGCATAATGTGAACATGGCACTAAAATCCAACTGACTGACCACTATGAATGTGACACTTGACTTGACAGGCACGTGTATAGACCTTCTGTAATCGTAGCTGAGTGCCCAGTCCTGACGTCTGCTATGTGCACTCCTTGATAAAGAAACAAGAGAGCATGCAGACTTTATCAAGCTTTTTAATTCTGCATTTGATGAGGCTGAGTGTGTGGCACAAGGGGGCTTATCAGCTCTGCCAGGGCTTACGCAAACCACACTGCCAGGTCTGGCGAATAATTTTGCAATCCATCAGAATTTCTGAAACTCTTGAGAAAAAGTGTGATAAGGTGGCACGTAATGAATGCCTCTCCCTCCTGCCCTAGAAGGCAAGTGGGTAATTACAGCCAGAGTCTCTCAAAACCTGTTTTTCTTACTCCGTTGCATGCATGCTCTTACTGCATCGCTGAGAGGTAGTGGGGCTTGCAGAGGAGCAGCATGCAGCTGGAGCAGCATATGTAAATGACATGCAAATAACTAGACTGTGGCTGCCTCATCTTGGTCCCACGAGCTGGAAACTGACACCTGAATCTCTTTCTAGATGAGTGGCATGTTCGAAACCTGGCTTGACAGCTTGGTGTCCGCTCTGCAGGAGAGGGAGAAGGATGCAAACGTGGTCGTGGTGGACTGGCTCTCTCTTGCCCACCAGCTCTACACCGATGCCGTGAACAACACGCAGATTGTTGGAAAAACCATAGCGAGGTTGCTTGACTGGTTACAGGTAGTGCAAGCTAAGAGCAGTCTCTGTTGTAATGCTCAGTGAGGGGCTGTTGCACAAGGCTGCAGAGCGTTCCCCAGCTCCGAGGCTCACCAGCAGGGCAGGCTGTGCCGTAACACCCAGCCCAGGGCTTGGCCAGGTGATGGCTCATAGCTGCAGTGCTGCTGCCCTGCCTCCTGGAGATGCTGCCTCACAGCGTGCTCGGGTCAGTGGTGCTGAAGTGCAGTTCAGATTTGCAGGGAGTGCTGCCTGAGCAATGCGGGCTCGGGAGTTGGCGTTCAGAGCCAGCCCTGGCCTGGCAGGAGGGCGGGGAAAGGGAAGGAGAGGTCCATGGTGCTGCACTTGGCACCTGAGGCCACTGGCAGCTCCCAGGGGAAAGTTTTATTCTTGGTGATAAAGAATATCATAATTGGGGCTGGAACACGGGTAAACCACAAGTGCCATCCAAACCATTCCACTTGATGAAATACAAGTGCTTATCTTCTTGGAACTGGACTTTATATTCCTGCAGACAAAGCAGCACCAGATGCCATGAAAGAGCGGGGGTCAAACTCTCATATTCTCTTTTCCTTGCAGGAGAACCCCCTTTTCAAGCTTGAGAATGTCCACCTGATTGGGTACAGCCTGGGTGCCCACGTGGCTGGCTTTGCTGGTAACCACGTCCATGGCACTATAGGCAGAATTACAGGCAAGTGGCTTTTTAAGCAGTCTCTCCTTCCTGGCAGTGAGTTTCCCAGAAGAGGCTTGTTTCCTGTGTTGCTACAATGTTGTTTTGGTGTTATTCTTCCAGAAATGACAAGTTTTCTACTTGTGGCAGCAGTGGAAAGCACAGGTCTCTTCACATCAATTACAGCAAGACTTCAATGAAAAAAACCTTACCCAGGACAAACTGGTCCTGGGTTTATTTGAATTTAAATGTGGGTTTGAAACAAATCCAGCTCAAGCTCTTACTATCCAAATGCTACTCCTCTGAGTGATAGTGTTTTTATAATTATAGCTCATAAACTAATGGAAGTGAGAGGTATTGGGTGCTGTTTGTCCCACAGGATGTCTGATTGAAAAAAAAAAAATCGAACAACTCTAACCCCTCATTCTGGAAATATCTGGAGAGTTTGCTCCAGCTCCAGAGGAAAGCTGATTTCAACATGTGAGAACTTATGGCATAGTACAAGGGGTTGCATTAAGGATTTACATGTGACTCTGGCAGTGAGAATTCCACAGAGCCCAACAATAAATGTCTGTATTTAGTTAATCAGAAAAAAAATCACCTAACAGTCAAGTTAGGTAGAAATGTAGAAATGCTCTGGAGTGCAGCTTCTGGCTGGGGGTGAGGCTCAGGGGTTAACAGAGCATCCCAAACCCATCATGGGATCTCAGATGCAGGGATTTCCTGGCTGCTGCCTAAATTGTGTTAGTCTCTCCATATGTGCAGTCTGAAAACAGACTCAATGTCACCGAGGCAGCTTTGGCTGCCAGCTGTGCCTGGGGTGTTAAACCTCTTCTGGTGTTTGGAGCTGCCTCTTGAATCATCTCTTCACCATCACCTGGTGAAGGCTCTTTGCTTCCTGCAGGCAATCTGATCATAGTGCTACTGTTGGGTTGTATTGCCCCAAAAATGGAGCAGGACATCTTTATTTATTCCCTCAGTGTGCCCATGGTGAAGACATCTTGAGGGATAGTACCAGCAATGAGGCTGGGACTGTCTGTGCATCAGCTGGTGAGGAGGCCTGCCAGCAGCAGGCTTCTGGCTATATTCTGTATGAAATAGCCCAATTTCTTACCTGGCCCCTTGTGTTCTGTCTCCACCTCCAGGCTTGGATCCTGCTGGCCCCATGTTTGAAGGAGTGGACCCCAGCAGGCGCCTCTCCCCTGATGATGCCAACTTTGTGGATGTCCTTCACACCTACACCAGGGAAACACTGGGTGTAAGCATTGGGATCCAGATGCCTGTGGGCCACCTTGACATCTACCCCAATGGGGGAGACTTCCAGCCTGGCTGTGGCCTAAGTGATGTCTTGGGAGCCATTGCCTATGGGAGTAAGTTCTCTTTACCTTTTGCCTCTGGTCAGTGTAGATTTCTCAAAAATAGACTTGGGTTGATTTGAAAAGAAAGAATGGCAAAGAAAACCATTTTTTCCTTCTAAACTGTCTGTACTTCTTGAGATAGTTGCTAGAAACTATATCTGCTTTTAACTCTGAAGCACATTCTCACTCCAACACCTGATCATAATCTGTGGTCTTATGCTGGGACTAAGATCCTCTTAAAGCTCTTCATGGGAGGGACTAAGTGAGCATCTCCCACTAACCTCCCGAATTGGTGTTGTTGGAAAAGTGCTCAAGTTTGGCCCCGCTCAGCTCATGTTGTGCTGCAGAAAGTCACAGCTCTCTTTATCTTAGGGGCTGCTGGGGTGACAGCCGCCTAAACCAAGTGTATCCCTTGCAACTCTGCCTCTCTAGCGATTGGTGAAGTTGTCAAATGTGAGCACGAGCGGTCTGTGCACCTCTTCGTGGACTCCCTGGTGAACCAGGACAAGCAGAGCTTCGCCTTTCAGTGCACCGATTCCAGTCGCTTCAAGAAGGGCATCTGCCTGAGCTGCCGCAAGAACCGCTGCAACGGCATCGGCTACAACGCGCGCAGGATCCGGCACAAGAGGAACAGCAAGATGTACCTGAAAACCAGGGCTGACATGCCCTTCAAAGGTACGCTTCCCCTCCCAGGAGGAGCACGGCCTCCCTGTGGAAGCAACCTCCCAGAGTCGGCGTTGGGAAGGTGGCAGGGGTGGAGGAGCAGTGTCGCCCCAAAGCCGCGCAGCTGCAGGCGTCGGTGTTCCGCTGGCACTGCTGTCCTCTGGCATCGCTGTGCTCCTTCCTCCCTGTGGAATCCACCCACAACAACACTCTGCCTCTTGAGCAGGGCTGCAGTTCACCTGCCATGCTTGCAAAACTCAGCATCAGAGCAACGTAAGATCTGGGGAGCTGTCCCCAGGGTGGGCCTGCTGCTGTTGTGTAAGGCTCAAATTTGTAATCAGTAAGGGCAGGAAAAAGTGATTGGTGCTGTCTCACTAAAGGAAGGGTCTGGTCTTTGGTGGCCAACACTATTTCACACAGAGCAGTGCTGAGCAATGCTTCTTTCAGCACAGTTGGTTGCATCTCTGCTCTCCCCTTTCTCTCCAGTCTACCACTACCAGATGAAAATGCACGTCTTCAGCTATAAGGGCTTGGGAGAGGTTGATCCCACCTTCTCTGTCACCCTCCACGGCACCAATGGAGACTCTGAGCCCCTCTCTTTAGAGATGTAAGTAATTGTAAGTAAATAATGTAAGTAAGTAAGAAATGTTAATGTAAGTAAGTAAGAAATGTAAGTAATGCCTTTTGTGTTTTTACCTAAAAGAGAAGGCCACAGGGACTACACAGGATGGCAGAATTCTTTTTCCTCTGCTAACTCTGGTGTTGCATCCCAGAATAACAACCTCACTTCATCACCTTTCCAAACAGCTTTTCATTCAGTAGCTTAATTATAATTTGTTACAGGATTAATTGAGGACACTTTAATGTGCCCAGTCCCATGTTAGCCTTCATGGCTCATTGCTTTTTTGTGTGTGGTTTTTTTTTGGTTGGTTGGTTTGCTTTTCCCCTCCACCATTTGGACGTAGTCTGAAATGTTTCTGGAGGCACTGCTGACCTCATATAGCCTCTCTCAAAAGAAAGACCAGGCACAAAACCCACCTTTAAGCCATGGAAGGATGGCCAAGCTAAGTACACATTGCGTTGTGTGGAGCCAGCTATCTGAGCTCCTGTCACAGTAATCAGTAATTAACTGGTGACAGTTGAACATGCAGTCCTTGATAAGCCTCAGGGGCTCTGTTAAACTCCTGACATGGAACAAAGGAGCACCTGGCATGCTTCCATAAGGAAAAAATGCCAAGTCTCTGTCTCTCTTCCAGGCTTGATCTAATTGGCCTAAACTCTACGAACACCTTCCTGGTCTATACTGAGGAGGACATGGGTGAACTTCTGAAAATAAAGCTCACCTGGGAGGGGACGTCTCAGTCATGGTATGATCTGTGGAAAGAGCTGAGGAGCTACTGGTACAGGCCTATGAATTCCTCCCAGGAGCTCCACATCAGACGGATACGTGTGAAATCTGGAGAAACACAGCAGAGGTAATAATTGTGCTAGGCTGCATGTGAACTGACCTGAAACTTCAACCCAGAGCCAAGAAAAGAAAGCCAGTGTTTTGAATGTAGTTGGTATCCTGAGCTGCCTTCATTTTTGGTGTCACCAGCTATTGCTCCCTCGTGGTGTAGGAGAGCAGGTTACTGCCCAGCACTGAGGCTGCAAACAGGCTTTAAGCAAAAGTGGTCACCACAGAGCAGATTTGGGGTATTCTTTTGCTTTATTTTGATGCTGTGGGATCCACTGGGGACTAGATTAATGTGCTTCAAGGTGGTTTAGACTGTACCCGAAGCGTTAAAATACTGAGCACCAAAAGTACTGAAACATGGATGGTCATGGCTATTATTTACAGGCTTAATGTGCTGATTTGGCACAACCAGCAGGACCCAAAACTGCAACCAGTAACATGGTGACACCAACCCCTCAGGCACTGCATTGCTCCTTCTAGGATCTGGCAGGAGGGTTGGGACTAGGTGATTTTTAAGGGCCTTTCCAAACCCAACCCATGATCCCATATCCCTGGATCATAGAATTGACCATAGAATTCTAGTGGAAGGTTCTCTACCACGGCGGGGAAAATTTTTTAGGTCCCACCCCACCCAAACCCTTCTTTGATTCTATGATTCTCTGCAAATGGAAAGTTACCTGAACATGCAAAAATTGTTAAAGTTCCCAAGCACATAACATGGCACTCCCACACCTTCTCTTAATGTTTTCAAAGAGCAGCAGTTGACACTGACAATTTCCCACATTTCTCAGTGCTTTATATAAGCATCACCTGTCATCTGTAAGGTATTCTGCATCCTGGCTTCTGTGAAACATAGGGGTAGTAGAAGGAAAGATCCCCAGCTAAAGTATTGAAGTAGGAAATAAAGCAGCAACTCAAGGGGCTGATGGTGTATCAAGATGTTCTGTGGGATGGATGTCTGATCAAACACCTTGCCCTAAGATAAGCTGCAGCCTGTGTTACTTGTTAATTGTTAATCATGGAGACAGCAGGTACCTTGACTTCTGATTCCTCCCCCTCCTAGGTTTGCTTTTTGTGTGGAGGACTCCCAGCTAACCAGTATATCCCCTGGCAAAGAGCTCTGGTTTGTGAAGTGCACAGAGGACTGGCAGAAAAGGTACGGAAATCGGTCAAGAGAAATTCTGTATGATGCATGTGGCTTGGCTGGGATGAGTGTAACCTTCTCTTTGTTTTTTTTAGACTCCTGATAACTCTTTTTCTTTCAAGAAATTCTAGCCTAACATTCACAGCTATCAGACTTAATTTTCATGTATACCATATCTATTGCTAAGTAGGTGATACTATTCTCCCTTCTGACCTTGGATTGTCATCTTGTACCTTTACATGTTTACTGCCAGATGGGTGTATCACAATCCTTGCTCCTAATTGTGATAGGTGCTAAAGTGAGGTGCCACCAATGCCCCAGATATGTGCAATAGTGGAAAGGTAACTAAGAGTCATTTATTAAGTGCCCTGTAAAACAAGGGGAAGCTGGGAGAAGTGCAGGGCATTGCCTCAAAATCTGATGGAAGACCTTGAGCTGCCAAGAAATCACTTGGTTAAAGTTTGAGCTCAGCTATATGAGGACACAGGTGAGGACTTACCATGGTCTTACAGCCCTGACTCCTACAGCTTCATCTCCAGGCCTGCTGATCTCCTCTGGTTCAGGAGACTCTGCCACTGCCAAAGCAGCTCAGCCTTGCTTAACCTCTGGGGGACTTCCCAGACACACAGAACAATCCTCAGAGCATGACTTCCAGAAAGTCTGGTCCCAGCAGTGACAACCTGATTGCCTCGGATGCCTCCAGTCATGTTTTGAATGAATTCCTGTTCATTTGACTAAATGATACTTCCCTTTGCATTCAGCCCAGCCTTTTGCCCTCTCTTAAATTTCAGTTTGTAGACTTGAAGCTTTGTCACTTCTAACCCAGAGGACAAAGTGCTTGTTAGGGCTAGCAGAGTCCCGTGGAAGTTGAGTTTTGCACAGCCCTCCTGGACAGCAGAACTCAGCTCAGAAATGTGAGCTGGTCCCATTCCAGGTTTGGCAGAAACCAGCAAGCTGTGCTATGCACAGTAGCAAACAATTCTGTGAATGAAACCCCTGTGCAAGAACTTGTTGCTCTGCCACAAGTCTCGAAAGATCGAGTAAACATTCCTGCAGGTACAATAAAAGGCTGTTTTGATATGCTACTTGGTAACCCCCATAAAACTGAATTGCTGGCAGATGTGCCCTTCCTGCTTGCTCGTGCAGTACAGCTTGTGCACGAGGCAGAGGAGCTGAGCTCAGCTCCAGCACACCATTTTTTCTAGGAAATGATCCTTCCTTCCAGAAATAGTGAGTGATTACTTGCTCTTCAGCTCTCTGTTTCTGCCAAGTCAGTGCAATGTTATAGTTCCCTTCTTAGAGACTGAGCCTACAAACATCTGTCCATCCCAAATGGAGCTGCACAGGCAGGGTCTAGCTCAAGCCCTGTAATTTCTGCTTGCAGCCTGCATAATGTCTGCTGCAGGCTCTCACTGAGTAGCTACTGGGCAAAGTGCAGCTTTGGCAGAATAAAACGCCAGCCTGTGTTGTCCAAACCTGTTCTTGGCATTCCATGAGTTCTTAGAAATCCTTCGTTACTCCTCTTAACTTCTGCATTTAACTAGGTATCATTTTTACTCTCTGTTTTCCCCAGGTCTGTCTCAAATCTGCTCTGAAGGCTTCTCTAAAGACTCACAACCAAGCAAACTAGATGCATGAAGACCACACAGGTGGCAAGATGCTCTGGGAGAAACCTGGCTTGGTAGCACTTAAAGAAACTAGCTCGTCAGGACAGAACATCTTGGATTGGATGCAAGAAACTGAGGAGCAATTGATGAACCATGGTCCTAGACCTAGAATAACTAAAACTCCATTTTCCCTTTCCCAAGGAGCCTGGTTTGTGCATTTAACCTTACCTTGTCCTGTTACACACTGCATTTTCCCTTCCCTGCTCCCATTAACCAGGACTGTGGATGACATCTTCACAGACTGAGACCTCAGCAGTGATCTTCTGGTCTGCCTGCCAGTGGAGTTGAGAAGACAAATGACCATGCTAACTGCCCACCAGACTGTGGGTGACAGAGCTGCCAAGAACAAATTAGCACCTAGGGTGGGGGTTACTATGGCCATGTAGCACTGGAGGCCATGGGAATGTGAGACCAACACAGGTCAGGTGTGTGGGGTTGTCCAGGGAAGGGCTGGGGATAAGCACAATGCCACTTAACTTCAAGTTGTCCTTTGCTTGCCTTAAAAATAATCCATTCTGATACTGAAATGTCCATTTGCCTGACGTATGGCCTGGTGAGAAGGCAGAGCTCTGTCCTCCCTGTGCCTGGGGCAGGACACGGTGCAGGTGCAGGTGCTGGTGGTGGTGCTGGTGGCATCTGCTCCTCACTGCCTGGTCCATGTCTGCAGTGGGGCCACCAAGTCCCACATGGGGATCCCCTTTTCAAGGGGCAAAGAGCAGCTGCCCTTGTTCTGACCACGGGCATGGAGGAAGGCCCTGCACTGTGCTGCCTCAGGAGAGCTTTGCACCGCTCCTTTTAACCTCTGAGAACGTGCTCCCCTCTGCTCAGAAGCTGTTGTAGTACCAATGCATAATTAACACCTTATTTGTGAGTAAAGTGCCAAACATCCTGCCCTCGATTGTCACAACACCCCAGCTGGATTCCCTGGTCCCAGGTGATCTTGGCTTGGCTTTGAGTTGGACAGACTCTGCAGCTGTCCTGTTTGCTGCAGCAGAGTGGACCTTGTCAGTTGAAGGTGAAATAGGTTTTGTTTTGGTTGCTTGCTTTTTTCCTTTTTTTCCCTTTTCCTTTTTCCTTTTCCTTTCCCTTTTCCTTTCCCTTTTCCTTTTTTTCCTCTTCCTTTTCCTTTTTTTCCTTTTCCTTCCCCTTTCCCTTTTCCTTTTCCTTTCCCTTTCCCTTTTCCTTTTTTTCCTTTTTTTCCTTTTCCTTTTTATTTTTTCTTTCTGGAAGGAGAATTGGTATAACAACCCTTGAGCTTTTGGCATGCAGAAAGGCAATCTCAAAAACGGTATTGCCAGGTGGTGCACTGAGTTCTGAAGTCTTAGCAAGTCCTTCTGAGGCCTGCAAATCTCTTCAGTTTTTGTAGAGCTTCACTCCAACCAAAGCAAGCGCATTTGGGGATATTTTTTTCATGGTTTTATGCAAAGACTTCAAAAATGGAAGCCTTTGGTAAGTATCTGTGAGTTGTTGCCATGCCATTCTTAGAGAAGTTTCAAAGCCCTATTTGTATATTCTGGTTTTTGTATGACTTAAAACATAATTTATTTCTCATATTGTATATATGTAAAGTTTTAAACATTTTGGTTTTGAGTAACAGTTTTTATAAGCCTTAAGATCAAAAATAAAGGGCTTTGTAAAAATCAGTGAAGTCTTGTTATTGATCACAGAATCATTTGATTCATATTGATCACAGGTGGGAAAGACCCTGCAAGAACACCGAGTCCAACCCTGCTGGGTGGCCCCCAGCACTGCCCAGGCCACCACTGACCCCTGTCTCCAAGTGCCACATCCTCACACCTCCAGGCATGGGAATTCCACCACTGCCCTGGACAGCTGGGCCAGGGCAAGACAGCTCTTTCCATGAAGAAATTTTCCCTAATTTCCAGCCTAAACCTCCCCTGGCCCAGCCTGAGGTTCCCTCTCCTCCTGTCCCTGTTCCCTGGGAGCAGAGCTCAACCCCCCCAGCTGTCCCCTCCTGTCAGGAGTTGTGCAGAGCAATCTACCAAAAGCTTTGACATTTCTTGCCAGAACAGCTGTCTATTACTGTCTTGTTCCTCCCTGAAGGTGAGACCTTCAGCCAGGTACAGCACCCTCCTTCCTCCTCCTTCCCAACTCCTGTGTGTGGCCAAGGCCAATCTGTTCTCTCCATACTCCCACCACCGAGGGCCTTCAGAAATGGGGCAAAGTCACTCTGGATCTTCAACTGCTCTGTAGAGATGCCCCTCATAAAACACAAGGAGAGGAGGCCACGGAGCTGCTGCCAGGGCTGGAGCCCCTCTGCTCTGGAGCCAGCCTGGCACAGCTGGGGCTGTTCAGCTGCACAAGAGAAGGCTCCAGGGAGAGCTGCGAGCCCCTGGCAGGGCCTGAAGGGGCTCCAGGAGAGCTGCAGAGGGACTGGGGACAAGGCCTGCAGGGACAGCACACAGGCAATGGCTCCCAGGGCCAGAGGGCAGGCACAGATGGGATCTTGGGCAGCAATTGCTGGCTGGCAGGGTGGGCAGGCCCTGGCACAGGGTGCCCAGAGCAGCTGGGGCTGCCCCTGGATCCCTGGCAGTGCCCAAGGCCAGGCTGGACAGGGCTTGGAGCAGCCTGGGATGGTGGAAGGTGTCCCTGCACATGGCAGGGGGTGGAACAAGATGGGCTTTAATGTCCCTTCCAACCCAAACCCTACTGTCATTACATGTTTATTTCAGTTTTAGCCTAGCAGTGAGGACATGATTACAACAGTACCAGCACCATAATCTCTTTTCAGCTGAGTGAATATCAGAAAATCAAAATCCTTCCCCAGTTTACAGTAGAGGGATGATCTGGATGCCCCTTCCCCACAGTGACCATAAAGCAGGGACATTCATCAGGGAGCTCTACCAAAACCATTAACCTTTCCTTCCCGTGCTGCTTTCCTTCAGACATGGCAATACCACTACTGCTTTTTGCTGGGGAAAAGCAGGATTTTGTGTTACTTTCTATAGTTATTGCAGTGAGCACAGTGGACTCTGGAAAGGCCATTGCTGCTGTGCCAGGCTAGTCAGGACAAGTTCAAACTCCCTCTCTTCCTTTGATTCCTTCAATTAATTATTTTTTTCCATTAAACATCACTTATATTTTGCCTGAAATGCTTCACCTTTGCCTGACTTCACTAACAAACCCGTTGGTGAAGACTTCTAAGAAAACTCTTCCAAATTTAATCACTGAGTTTTCCCAGCTTTTCCCAGCAGCCACACCATGGAATTTAAAGGGAAGCCTCTTATTGTGCTCTGCCTGCGCCTGACACAAATTGATGGCACAAATCCAGCAGCAGCAGAAGGACTTTTCAAACAGAGTAAATACCTCTGAGCTGAGGAAGATTTGCATGAAATTACTTAGTTAACCTTTCCCTATGGAAAGCTCAGCAATGCCTGTCTGCAAGGAAAACTACCTCAGTGGATTTGGCAGAGTTATTTGGTCCTTGTAGGGCCCCTGATTATCCTGCACCCCAGAGCTGGAGCTGTTTTCTGATGTGTTCCTGTGGGGCTCCCTTCCACCCTCTGCAAATAGTGTGTAGGGGGAACCAACACCAACAGTCATTCCAGATATCTGGAACTCATTTTTTGGCTGCTACCCCGTGGACACAGCTGCATCACAAGTGCTGGTGCCTCTTCAGGGTGAATCTCCTGCAAGGACAAGCAGGAGCTGGCCTCGAAAGGAAAAGGGGGAAGAATACAAGCTCACAAGAGAGGAGAAGCAGGCTGCAACTCCTTCACATCTGTGGGCATCCTCTTCAGGTGTCTGGCCATTCACACAGCAAATGTTAGCTCCCAAATGCATCACTCCTGCTGCTCCACACCTTGAGGGATCACACCTGCTGGCACATCACATGCATCCCTGCATGGCTCCCCTAGCTGGGAGCTCAGTTGTGCATAAGACAAGTGAGCAAAGAGAAGAGGGTATTTTTTTTTAAGTTTCCAATTTTTTAAGTCTCTAAGGAATTTAGGCCTGGCAGAGCAGACACATCCCAAATCTGTGCCAGGCAGGGCTGAGGCTGGACAACTGTGCCCCCAGCTGCCTGGCACCCCTCCCCCAGGTTTCTTTGGGGTCACCTTTTCACAGCCACTGCATTCAGCCCCAGGACTTGGGTCCCCACAAAGGTCAGGCTGTTCTCTGAGGAACAATAGGACCGGCATGGGGAATGTTTTATAACCCTCCTCAACCCCCATCCAGAGCTGCCCCAGCCTCACAAGCAGCAGCAACTGAGCACTGTTTCACCAATTACCATAAAATCAGAGCTCCATAGAATCACAGAATGGTTTGGGTTGGAAGCTTAAATTCCAGCTTGTTCCAACCCCCTGCCACTGGAGGCATCTCTAGAGACATCTTCCACTGTCACAGATTATTCCAAACCCTGTCCAACCCAGCCTTGGACACTGCCAGGGATCCAGGGACAGCCCCAGCTGCTCTGGGCACCCTGTGCCAGGGCCTGCCCACCCTCCCAGCCAGCAATTGCTGCCCAATATCCCATCTAATTATCCCATCTAATATTCCCTCTGGCAGTGGGAGCCATTGCCTGTGTGCTGTCCCTCCGTGCCTTGTCCCAAGTTCCTTTCCAGCTCTCCTGGAGGCCATTTAGGCCCTGCCAGGTGCTCCAGGAGAGGTGGAGAGGGACTTGGCACAAGCCCAGCCTGTCAAGCACATCTCAACATCCTCTTTGGAGGTGATTTGAGCACAAAGTCCATTTGGAGTGTGCTGCTTCCTCATTCCCCAGAGTAATATCCCCCTTTGGCAGTGCTCTGAGGTGGCTTAGCAGAGGTCCTCAGTGCAGGTGGTGCCAGCTATCTCTCCAAAGCCACAAAAGTTCTGGGCACAAAAGATCTGTTTGGGATGAAAAAGACCAACTCATCCTTCCAAGAACAAGAACAGCACATTTTTTGCTGGCTTCCCAAAGTGAAACAATGACCCAGCCTCACCCCAGCAGCCTCACTGAGAGATGGCTGTGACTGTCCAGGAAACCCAAGATCTTGCTCCTCTGCCTGTGCAAACGAGTTGTAACTTTATGCCTGTTCTGATGCTGACATTCCAACATAAATTATACAGCTCATTGCCTTCCCAGCAGTCCCATCCAGCCCAGCAGCAAACACAAAGGGTCTGGCAACTTCTGCACATTGATGCAAAGGCATCAGAGACCTCCCACTGCCCAGAGGGATGGGTAAAGCAGCTCGGCCCAGAACCAAGCCAGGTTTAAAACTGAAAATCAGATCATTTCCGTTGCTCGATTATTGGTTTTTTCCTATCTCTGTGCTCTCTGTTCCAGGTTGTTTTGCAGCTGTTTCACAAAGGTTCAGGACATTTATGGCAATCTGTATAAAGAAGACACAAAGTGCGAACATTCAGAATCCTCTTCTTCTGACCTGACTTGTAATAACATTGAAAAATGAGGAAGATGGACCAATAAAACAAAGCTTTCCAGGCCATGCTGTTCCACCTCTCCTCATTCTGCAAGCAGGCAAACCAGCTCAGACAAAATAAGAAATGACACAAGGCTTGGACAAAACATTAACGCAAATATGGTTGATTTTTCTCCCCCTCCTTTCCATGTGGCTTTCATATCTTGTTTTGGCTGATAACAGACATATCCTACAAAGTTATGAAGAGAAAGACCACACCAGCTTGGCTGGAGCTAGGTAAGTGTACTGAAACAATCACAGTTCCATGCCCTAAACCCTGCAGATGTCAATGAGAAGAGGATCCTTGCTCTGCTCTCTCTGTGAAACAGCCAGACCTGTAACTGGACAGCCCATCAGAGACACTCCATGGAAAAGCTGGACCACATTTTATTCACACGTAGCAATGGAGGGAATACCCAACGATCTCAAAATCAGTTGGGTTATAAAGCTGAAAATGTATCTCCAAATTTCAGACTTGGTTGATCTGGATGTTTTGCAGATGACTAAGTTTGTTCAAAAACCTCACTGCTCTCTCTACAAATAGTTTATTCATTTTGTCTTTTTGCTGAGGAAAAATAATCTATTCAAACTCAACAAAATCGGCTGATAGCAGAATAAGATTAATAGGTTTGCCTTAAAAGCACTCCAGGAGTCAGTGAGAGAGAGAAAACTCAGATGTCTTCACCTTAATTAACAGCTCTGCACACAAATCAGAACCGTTTCTGAACAGTTTTCATGAAAAAAAAAAAAAAAGTTGAAGAGTTTATTTTGTTTACAGGAGTTTTCTTCTACTAGTCCAGTCTGGTCTAATATGGTCTAATCCACATTAGGTTAATGAAGGTAAGTGAAAGTAAATCAAGATCAATGAAGCTGAAAATTTAAAGAGAGAGAAGGCACATGGAGCTGCTGCCAGGGCTGGAGCCCCTCTGCTCTGGAGCCAGCCTGGCCCAGCTGGGGCTGTTCAGCTGCACAAGAGAAGGCTCCAGGGAGAGCTGCGAGCCCCTGGCAGGGCCTGAAGGGGCTCCAGGAGAGCTGCAGAGGGACTGGGGACAAGGCCTGCAGGGACAGCACACAGGCAATGGCTCCCAGGGCCAGAGGGCAGGCACAGATGGGATCTTGGGCAGCAATTGCTGGCTGGCAGGGTGGGCAGGCCCTGGCACAGGGTGCCCAGAGCAGCTGGGGCTGCCCCTGCATCCCTGGCAGTGCCCAAGGCCAGGCTGGACAGGGCTTGGAGCAACCTGGGACAGTGGAAGGTGTCCCTGCCCATGGCAGGGGTGACACTGGAGGAGTTTCACTGTCCCTTCCCACCCAAACCCTTCCATGGCTCTGTAACACTCTCAGAGGCTGCCATGGTGGAGCATTCAACCCCAGGAGAGCAGCAGCACACTTACACACTGGATGCTTCCCTTGATGATTTCCATAACCAAAGCCAAGGCTGCCGAAGCAGGGACATGACACTTTTCTGAGAGTTGTGTCTGCAGAGCTTCCTTCTTGTCTCGGGAGCTCAGAGCAGCCGCTGTCACCCGGGCTCAGGGTCACCCAGTGGGGCACTGCCAGGCAGGACCTCGGCTCAGGGCACACACAAGTGCTCCAGCTGGGCCTCCTTTGAAATCTGAAGTTTTCCCTCAACCCTCAGCAGAGGTGAGATGCTGGTCCAGGAAGGGGAAGGAAGCTGAGCTGAAACACCCAGGTGAGGAGCATGCTCTGCGCTATGCAAGGCTGGTTATAAGAGGCATAAATTTAGAGAAATTAAAACTCTGTACACGTTTTTGTCCTGTTACTTCTGCTCATCATCCTCAGTTATTGACCTAAATTCCTGTCTGGAGTCCAAGTCACACGCTGCCTCCAAGCCAGCTCCAGTAACAACATCAAAGCCCTGACCCAGACCGATCCTGTGTTCTGGCCAGCAGCTACTTAACAGGACATGATGAACTTGAGATCCAGTTCATCTTTACAGGGATGAGCCAAAGGAGGCTCTCGTTTTTCAGCCTGATCCAAAGATCCTCAGTTAACTTTTGCTGCCCTGTAATGGTGCTCTTTAAAGTTGTTTGCCCTCCCCAACTGGAAGACTGTAAGAAACAAGTGAAGAAAACATGACAGCTGGGTGGGTGAAGCAACAAATCTGATTGTGTAAATGAAATGCTACCAAACAATCAAGAAAAAAATGAAGAAAGGGAAAGACTAAAGACAGTGTTTTCTTTTCTTTTATCTCCATTACAAGTGATTAAGTAGTGAGGGAAAGCAAGGACAAAACCATATAATCTTGCAAAATTTAAATAAATACTGTTTCCATAAGATACTAATCACTGATACTGGAAATAACTAGAAAGGCAACCAGGAAAAAATTTTCCACTCTTTCATTTACACTAAAATTGAACGTTAAAGAAACTCCAAGCATTTTAATGAAGACTGTTTTAATTCAAGTCATACCCTCTGTAGATCACTGGAGCCAAAGTCAAGCTCTGCTCTTCATCATTAATGTCCAGAAACCATTTAGAAGACAGATTTTTTTGATAATTCTGCATAATCATTATCTGTGAAAGAAAACCTGTCCCCATGTTTTCCATTTGCATCCTTGGGTTGGCTCCCATCCATGATCCACTCCCTCTCCCCAGTAGATTCATATCCATGTTCCTCATTGCTTTTTCTTCCAAGTTTTTCTTTCTTCAGTTTTACCCTGTCCACTGCTGCCTAATTTAGAGAAACACTGAGCTCATGTTTGTCCTCCAAAGGATCAATATCTGCACCCAAATACGAGCTACTCCTCTCAGGTGAGAGCCCACCTGCAGAGCTGCCCCAGGCCTGGCTCCAACAGCACAAGGACGTGGAGCTGCTGCAGCCAGGGCAGAGGAGGCCACGGAGCTGCTGCCAGGGCTGGAGCCCCTCTGCTCTGGAGCCAGCCTGGCACAGCTGGGGCTGTTCAGCTGCACAAGAGAAGGCTCCAGGGAGAGCTGCGAGCCCCTGGCAGGGCCTGAAGGGGCTCCAGGAGAGCTGCAGAGGGACTGGGGACAAGGCCTGCAGGGACAGCACACAGGCAATGGCTCCCAGGGCCAGAGGGCAGGCACAGATGGGATCTTGGGCAGCAATTGCTGGCTGGCAGGGTGGGCAGGCCCTGGCACAGGGTGCCCAGAGCAGCTGGGGCTGCCCCTGGATCCCTGGCAGTGTCCAAGGCCAGGTTGGATGGGGCTTGGACCCCCTGGGATAATGGAAGGTGTCCCTGCCCATGGCAGGGGGTGGGACAAGATGGGCTTAGTGGTCCCTCCACCACCACAATTGCTGAGAAGCAATCTCACAGCATAGAGCTTGACCAAGGGCAACCCACATCCTGACCCTCTCCAAGTCCTTGTCTTCTTTCCCCACTTGTATGCAGCCTCCCTCAGACGTAACTCCTGGAATTCTCTGAGCACTCTGCCTGTCCTCAGCTGGGCAGTGGAGAGGTACAGAAGAGCATTCAGGGAAAGCTTTGAAGTACCTGAGGATGAGTTTCTCCTGCCCAGAAGCAGAAACCCCAGGAGCTCACAGCCTCTGTAACACCCAAGTAAGATGAGCAATGACATTGCCTTAGCAAGCTGACAGTCTCCCTGTGTTCCTGCAGCTCCAGGGCCAAGCATCAAAGCAGCTGAGATCTGGAAAAATATTTTACATGGTTTTTTGTTTGTTAAACAGGGATAGAGGAGAACCTGTTCCAGCCAGGCCACCATCTGGACCCTGCCTTTAACCTTTGTGTTCTGGGGATGCTGGAAGAGATGCAGCCCCTGTGCAGGCACTAAGAGCTCTATCTCTGCCTGCACCCTCTCCTCAGACCTCTCAGGAGAAACACATCTGGCAGCCCCCTTCATGAGTATTTCATAAAGGAAACCCTCTCTTCTGAGCTTCCAGAGACAGGTGTAAGGCCCAGGTGGGCAGAGGACACAGATGCATCCCTGTCCCTCTTGGCTGGGACATGCTGCTGCTGGCCCACAGAGGTCACCTGTGAACCCAGCACAACAAAGGCCCTCCAGGCAGTGTGGAACTTCCCACCAGGAGCTGTGATAACAGCAGCAGGCAGGGTGCATCAAGTCACACTGGAGGCCACCAGGCTTTTTGCCAAAGATCAACCCTCCTGCCACTGGAAGATGCTGCAGGAGTCAAACAACACATTCCAAACCTCAAAGGAATTTGCAAGGTTCCCTCCTTGATATCTTTATGGATCCTGGTGTGAACATCCCAAAAAAGCAGCTACTACTCATGGCAAGATCAGCCATTCCTGGGAGGTCGCTGAGTTAGGCTGGGATTGCAGAGCTGCTTGCTGTGCTCTGCTGTCCTATCAGCAACTTGAAAGGATGTACCTTCCCAAGGTACATCCCGTGTTCTTCCAAGCCACCATCACCTGGTGGATATGATCATATTGAACCCTTACCTAAATTTGTGGTCAGTTTGGGAATTTAGGCTGAAGGACTGTGTCCTCCCCCAGCTCGGTGAGGATCTGCAGTGGTTGTACAGCAGCAGGGCTGTGCTCTCTGATCACTCCATCAACCTGATTTTTCTTTAAAGCCAGGATGAAGCCTCCTGCAGCACCAGCTCCAGACCTGGCCAGAGAGGTGGAACAGCTGCTCACTGCCAGGGGTGAACTGGGGCTGATTTACACTTTCGAGATGGGCACACCAGCAAGCCCATTTGTTTGTAAACCAAGGATGATTTATTCCTCTTAGTAATTCAGTGTCCTTCAGAAGGCACACAATGTCAGCCCCATTCAGCAGTCCTTTTATTTATTATTTTATTCCTGCATAATCCATGCTGCAGACAAAGAGGCACATTGTTCTACTCTGGCTGACAAACAAAAACTGTTTTTTTATAAATTCCTGCTGTGTTGTTTTCTCCCAGTTTTGCTGTATCAGCTTTTAACTTCCATCTAGGAAAAAAAAAAAAGGTATTATTTTAAAAAGAAGCAAAATTTGTTTTGTAATCCAACTGAGTTACCTCCTTATGCAGTTTCAGCAGCATTTTGCTGCTCCAATGGCCAGGAGGCTGTTTGTGCCAGCCTATCCAGACTGCCTTGCCTAAAACACCCCATCCTGTTGTTTTAATGGGACTGCACTCAAGAAACAAAGCAAAGGACCAAGTCCAAGTTTTGGTATGTACTGATGTAGTTTTTCATCCTGCTGTCAGGGGAAAAAAAAGGGGAAAAAATTGTAGAATTCCAGAATGGTTTGGGTTGGAAGGGACCTTAAAAATGATCTCATTCCATCCCCCTGCCACGGGCAGGGACACCTTCCACTATGGCAGGCTGCTCCAAGCCCTGTCCAACCTGGCCTTGGACACGTCTAAGGATGGAGCAGCCACAGTTGCTCTGGGCAACCTCAGGGCCTCACCACCCTCACAGCCAGGAATTCCTTCCCAGTATCCCATCTGTCCTTGCCCTCTGGCACTGGGAATCCTTTCCTCCTTGACCTGTCTGTTCAGACCCTTGTACAAAGTCCCTCTCCAGCCCTTCTGTAGTCCTCCCATATACATTAGCTAAGATAGAGCAGTTGGAGCCCACAAGATTGCAGATTTTAGGAGATGTTACCTTGAATTTTGTGAAAATCCGCTGCCCCGTGGCAGAAAGTTCTGGGGAAAGTCACAAGAGCCAACAAAAACCTCCCAGTGCTTGTTAAACTGCAGATGATCTCTGCACCCATTGCAGTGAGAGCTGACCTATTGCAAAATGCACACCAAACATCCCCCTCCTGGCCACTGGACTCTTGTTGCCTCTTCAGGGTCTCTGGAGATGATGCTGAAGCAATCATAGTTCAGTATTATTTTGACTGGGTGGCTGACCACAAGAAGGGTCTCTGGCTGTAGCACAGAACTGGAAAGTAGAGCCAAGGTTGGTCATCAACACTGATACCCAAGTACAACCCAAAGGTCACAGACTGGCATGGAGAGACCAAATTGCTCTTCGAACCCCTTGGAAATCTGCTGAAAGCAGACCGTGAGGTTGCTGGTCTCTGTTCTTGCAGGATGATTGAAGCCTACCCAGCTCCTGAGGGCAGAAATCCCTCAACAGCATCCCCATAACTCACTGTGCTCACTGCACCTGCTGCCCACAAGGACAGGTGAAACGGCTCCAGGTTCGGACATCAGCTGCTTGCTGATGTGTGAGAGGTGGGAAAGGCTATTACCAGCTGCCCAGCCTGGCTGAAGGTGGTTTTCAAGGATGAAATCTACTCAAAGACAAACATTTCTTCTGGCTCCATCTTGATCTTGTGGTTTTTCTTTCAAGTGAAAGGATGGTGGGTCTGAGACAATCCTATTGCAGATGTACAGTAAGCTCAGGACAGTTGCAGAGCGTATGAAAGCTCCCAAGGGATGTCTTATGATGTGCCAAGAGTGACCTCAGCCACCCATGTAGCAATCCTGCACACAACTGAGTGCAAGCACAAGTTAGAATAAGAAGAAAGGCCCCTCAACTCCATGCAAAATGCCAAGGACCAGCGTTGACCAAGGGTGAAGAAAGGGGCATGCTTATTATGGCAACCTTTTTCAACAGTAGGAGAACATTATCAGAGCACCCACCTCACTGGAATCTGCAGAATAAACAGTCCCTGACGCTGGGTCACCAGGGGCTGGCTTTAAATTCACTGTTTCTGGGCATAATGTTGTCCCCAGCATGTTCCTTGCACTCTCAAGGGAGCACACCAGAAAGCTGCTGATGCCCCTCATTAGTCCTGTAAAGTTGCAGGACAGCCTCCCACCAGTCACTGGAGTAAGACCAACTCTCTCCACTCATCCCTGACCAGACTTCTTGGGCAACAGCCCAGGGATGTGATCCCCAAGCTCTGGCAGCCTGGTGGTGCCCAGGCTGAGGAGCATCAAACTGGAGGATCCATTTGCTGCCAGATTGCAAGGGGAAGCCAAACATCAGTAACAGACTAATTAGTGACAGAGCAACTCTTCACAGACCATCAGTGTTCCTGAACTTGGAGCACTGGCAGCATTGAAAAATAAGCAAGGAAATTTCCAGCTCAGCCACTGCCTAATCACATAAAAAGTTTGGGGAGGACAAAGACACACACACAAAAAAAAAAAGAAAAAAGGAAGCTCTAAAAGAAGAGCTTGTAAATCCACAGATAAAATGCTTTTCTCTGCCTATGACAGTACCACTAGAGTGGTACTATGTTGGTGTCATTCAGGGTCCTGAAGAACTTCTAAGGTGTTCATGTGCCCATGGAAGAAGGCATCAGGCTGGGCTCTTCTGGGCTGTTCAGAGGACACATCCAGCTGTGCAGGGGATGTGTCCTCCCTTGATGACATCCCCTTTGTATTCATCATTTGCTGCTATTGTCTCCCTTATTCTTCAAAACTCTCAGGAAACAAGCCTAAGGTGATAAAGCTCCCTGCACAAAGGCCTGTTCTACAGCAGAGGGGCCTTTAGGTATGGCAGAACATGCCATACCTAAACCTGAGCCCCTAGACCAGTTCTCCAGCATGTTTGCAAGAGCTGCTGCTAGAACTCAGCATTTTATGGACTTTGCGGTGGATGCTTTCCCTTCTCAAAAGACAAGAAACACAGGTTTTGCACAGGGCTTTCTACATATGCAAGAATTTCTGTCTTGGAGCACTCCAGATTTCCAGATCTGTAGATAAATTCTTCTCTCTAACCTGTGCTCACCTGCTGCACAGGGCGTGGACTGAAAATCAACCCTTCCCTGATCACTTTTTTGCACCTCCTGGAAAAGCTGGACACTAAGGCAGATCTCAAACCACTATTGGCACTGTCTTTGGTGTGAAAATCAGTGATTTGAGGTTATTAAATAGATGGTTTGCCTTCCAAGGGCCTCACAAAGCAGGGAGTGCTGCCCACCCCATGTTTGTCATGCACCACAAAGGTCTTGTCCCAGGCTCTCAGCATATGGGACAAAAAGTGAGAGAAGCACAGCATGGGATGAATTTTGGAACATGTGGCTGCTTTCAGACCTGGCATGGTAGAAAGAGGAAGGTCCATGCATGGACCTTGTCTAAGTTATCAGTATCCTGTGGAGTGTGGGTTGTGGAGCTGAAGTACCCATCTACCTATTGATACACTCAGTAGTAAAAAAAAAAAAAGGTTCACCTGATAACCCCTCTTCAGTTTCTATGTTGAAGTTTTTGTCTTTCAAAAAACAAACAAACAAACAAACCAAAACAAAAAAAAACCCACAAAAAATAAACCTCACAAAACCCCACCCATCACAGTCAACTCTCCAGCTCTTATGAGAGCAAAATTTTAGATCCAGCTTAAATGCTTAAGATGAAATTTTAAGCATCAGTTAGATCAAACTTAATCACAAAGATGTAATAGCCAACATTTTGGAATTTAACTGAGGCTTCTCCATCTCACCCAAATTTCACGCCACTTAAAATCTTATGTATGAGTGTTTGGGACAGCTCCAACACTTTAAGCAATTTCCAGATAGCACAAAGAGAACTTCCCAAAGCCAGAGTCTACCTAGACATATTGCCTTTACCTACCAAAGCCATTGTTTCCCCAAGGCATCAACAGGGCTTCTTTTGCAAATGTCTCTTATATGGCAGCATGGAGCTCAGTGTTTAATAGCACCAAATCCTCACTCTGCTTTTGAACACAATACAGTTCCCCAATGGCTTGGTTAATGAACCACAGAATTGTTTAGGAGAAAAAGCCCTTTGAGATCATCGAGTCCAACCATCCCCAGCACTGCCAAACCCACCACTGACCCATGTCCCCGAGTGCCACATCCACACAACTTTTAAGTCCTCCCAGGGACGGGGACTGCACCACCACCCTGAGCAGCTGTGCCAGGGCTGGACAGCCATTTCTGTGGAGAATTTTCCCCAATATCCACCCTGACCCTCCCCTGGCCCAGCCTGAGGCCGTTCCCTCTCCTCCTGTTCCTGTTCCCTGGGAGCACAGCCCGACCCCCCGGCTGTCCCCTCCTGTCAGGAGTTGTGCAGAGCTACAAGGTCCCCCCTGAGCCTCCTTTTCTCCAGGCTGAGCCCCTTCCCAGCTCCCTCAGCCTCTCCTGGGGCTTCAGCCCCTTCCCCAGCTCCCTTGACCAAGACTGCTTCAGCATTGCAAGAAAACAGCACTTTTCCCTTGACCTTTTACCCACTGCTGGGTATTTGTCACCTGCAGGTAAGACCAGCTCTTCACTGGGACAATGAACTGTTCTGCCTTGGCAGCAGACTAGGAGTGGGAGGAAAACTCCTTGTTTTCAATTTTTAGAACAGGCAAAGACCAAACAAGGAATTAGCTAGTAAAATCCTCTATGTTCCATGGTAAAAAAAGAGAAGAAATCTTGAATAAATTGTGTCAGACACTGTAGCATCTGAACCCTATTTGCTACCAGAGATAACAAGATAACATACTTCTCTTTGTATCGCAAACCAGTCTTGGTTTGTTTCAAACCAGATTTCCAGAGTCTGGCAGTGCAATACGATCTTTTTCTTGACCAAGTTGAAGGATAAGCCATTTTTTCCCTCATCTGGAAACAGCTGACAACAACATATTCTGCATTTATGGAGTACTTTTAATCTTGGGTGAAGTGTTTATGGACCATGGGCCTTGTTCCACTTTCAGCTGCATCTGTGCAAGCCCGTGCTTGGCTGGGAGGGAGATAAATTAAAGGAGGGCAGAAATCACTGCAGTGTGTTCAACAACAAAGCAAGAATTAACTCCATATGAAACCCATTTGGCTCTGGCAGGGCTTATTTGTTTTCTCTATGTTTTTCTTTACTCCTGCTGCTTACTGTGAAGGGAAGATAAAGAAATGGCTGTAGACTGCCTTGCATAATAGAGCAGAATTTATTCCAGAGATTTATTTGGTATGGGAAAAAGAGTAGATCTTGGAGACCTTAAAATAGATCAAAATCCCATCTTTTCATGTGCTGTACAGGTAGTCACTAAATAGAGAGCCAGGGATCTGGCAGAATCACCCTGCATAAACCAGCAGTACAGAGTGTGGGGAGAGGGAAATGAAGATCCAGAGCAAGCAAGGTGAATTAGCCAGGTCACAATACTCATCAGTGGCTCCCAGATCTCTGCAGTACCCACTAAATACCTCTGCAGAGATGCTCTGGATAAATTATCACCCCCAGGAAGCACAGCTTCCCTCCAAGCAGTCTCAAGAGCTTGAGGTCTGTCCCTGAACCAAAACCCCACGTAACACATATACACCACACAGTGTTCCAGAACCACCAAAGTTCTCAGAAATTATTAGGAAAAGCTCCCTTCAGCCCCAAGCTCGGGGTCAGTGAAGGCTCATTTCCCAGGTGGGACTCAGTGCTTGTCATGGAGCTGGAGTGATGAACCCTGTGTGTGAGGCACCTGCTTCTTCACACTGCCCTGCTGACAGCCAGGCCTCCAAGGGCTGATCCCTTGGGATCTGCAGAGGCTGAACATCTGCCAACACCTGCACTCACCTGGAGGGGCTCTGTTCCTTTCAGAGATCTCCTGGGGTGTTCACTGGTGGGTACCGGGAAGAACACCTTTGCCACATTTCTTTCCCCAGATCTGTGTGGTTTTTTTAGACAAAACAGAATCACAGAATCATCTAATCACAGAATCATCAAAGCTGGAAGATGCTTTAGGATCATTAAGCCCAGCTGTCCACCCAGCACTGACACTGTAACCCCTAAACCACATGTCCCAGTGCCAGATCCTAGCTCCTCCAACACCTTTCAGGGATGGTGACTCCACCAGCCTAGTGGGCAAACTGATCCAATGCCTTACCACTATAACAGCGAAAAAATATTTTCTAATATTAATCTGAATTTCCCCTGTCTCAGCTTAAGGCCATTTCCTCTGGTCCTCTCACTTCAGCCACAGTAGAAGAGACCAGCCCCCACCTCGCTGCACCCTCCTGTCAGGGAGTTGTGGAGAGTGATGAGGTCCACTCTGAGCCTCCTTTTCTTGAGACTAAACAACCCCAGCTCCCTCAGCTGATCCTACGGAAGTTAGGTACACCTAGGGATTCTCAATCTTGAAAAAACCCCAAAAGACCAAACAAATTAACACACAACACAACACTGACACCTTCCCTAAATAATTTTTTTTCTCTGCCTATATGAATCAAGAAATTTTACTTCTGAAACATCCCCCATGGGATTCACTAAAAATTTAAACATTTTTTTGTCATTATAAGGACTGTGATGGGGCAGAGAACTTGAATGAAATTGTAGAATAGTTTGGGTTGGAATGGACCTTTAAAGCCCACCTCATTCCACAGGCAAGAACACTTTCCACTATTCCAGGTTGCTCCAACATCCCTCCAAACTTGCCTTGGACACTTCCAGGGATGGGACTCCACCACCCTCACAGATTCCTTCCCAATTTCCCATCCAGCCCTGCCCTCTGGCAGTGGGAAGCCGTTGCCCCTTGTCCAAATGGAGATGCACACACACAGACACTGGACAATAATTATATTAATAGAGGGAGATGTGGATATTGCAGTCAGCATTTACCAAACACCTAAAACTGTACAGAAAATATATTTTGCATTATGGGCCAATTCCAAGGAAAATTGGAGAGCATCAGTGATACAGGGAGTGAGGCTGTTCTCCTGTCCAGTTTTGCAGGTTCATGACATTTGGAGCACTCAGGCTCCTGGATGCTGATCCAGCCTTTATGACACAGTCACTCTGGGGTGTGTTCAGACAGCATTTTTCAGATGCTGAGGATATACAATGAAGGCTAGACTCAGACAAAACTCATTGTGCATTTAACCAGTTGGATAGATCTAAGCAGCTCTTTTTAGGGCTGCACCAGTTGCAGAATCAGGTGGTCTACCATATGAGAAGTGGGTTGCTTTTGCCAGGGTTTGAGCTAGTGCAAGGTTACAGTTCTTGAGATCTTGTCCCAAGCAGTGCTATCCTGAAAGAGGCAGCTAGATGTGGGAAACCTCTGTCTCTCTGCCAGAAAGAACAGATGTCTATTAAACAACCAGACTCCCTCAAACATGTGTAACTGATAATATTCCAAATTAGTGTTCCAGGTAGAAATTCCTCAAGCAAACAGAGCACTTTATAATTTTTTAAGCTCAGGAGACTGGTCTTTCTGCATCAGGGAGATGTGCTCAGTCCTGGAGCCTGTGCTGCTGGCCAGGCTCCAGGACTGAGTGTATCAGGTTTCTGCCTCTGTATTTGCACATGGTTTTAGATTTGGGAGGAGAAGCCCTTCCTCCTGTGACAGCCTGTCCTGGATTTCTGGGTTTTCAGCTGCCCAAGTACCGCAATTTGGAACAGATTTTTAAAAGTGTAGGTCTTATTTAGGCTGCTAAGAGTAGGCAACTTCCGTTTTCATCCTTGCAGAGAGGATTTTATGCTCCCCTCAGTATTTTTTTTCCCCTCCATGATTCAGAGCCTTACTTTGGTATCTAAGTAACTTTCTTTGCAGCTGAATTTGGTATCAGGGGCCACTTTTTCATGTCCCTGGGCATCTGATGAATCAGATTTTTTTTTTTCCCCTGGTATGTCTCTCTTATTTCAGGCATTTCAGACATCTAAAACAACAGCTTTGTATTTCCAGGTATTGAGTGTTCACCTTGCTGAATTCACCTTCTCAACTCTTTGACTGCACTTGATTTGTTTCCATCACATGGGAGACTGGTGAGAGCACAGATCTGACTCAGCATAAACATATTTAGGAAGCCAATAAACCTATATTTTTAAGCTCTCTCACTCCCCCTCTTGTTATGTTCCCTATTACTGTTGAGGTTTTTCATGCATTGACCATATCCAGGTTCCACCCTTGTCCTCAGTCAACCTCTTGTTACTGGTGAGCTCTGAGCTGCATCTCCTGGGACTGTTTGATTGACCTGTTTTATCATTTTCTCTGTCTCCTACTGACTCCTACTCCTGCTGACTGAGACTGGTGGTATTCCCCATTTCTGGGAGTGTTTAAAGACAGTTTGGAAGGGCTTGGAGCAACCTGGGATAGCAGAAGGTGTCCCTGCCTGTGGCAGGGGGTGAATCAGGGTGAAGTTTAAGGTACCTCCCAACCCAAACAATTCTGGGATCTCTTCTGCTCAGAATGGCAGAACTTCTCAGGAGAGTCTTCAGCTTTTAAGAGTGGTAGATATGGAGAGGATGATGACGTTTTGGGGCCGGGCAGTCCTAAGGGACTAACACTCCTGTGCAGACCAAATTTCTAGATGGTATTTGGAAACGAGGATTTTCCATCAGCTCTCGAGGCTGATGCCCTCAGAGCTGCTGGTGAATGTGGAGCCGCCAGCGTGTGCCAAGTCCCGGCCGTAAATAAAACCAAACTGCCCCTCTGCTAAGCCATGCATCAAGTGAAGCTCCTGGGAATGGGATCAGTGACTCGCTTCAAATGCAAATCGCTCTTGGTGCCGGGTTCACGTGCACACAGCGCCATTCTTCCAGCCCTGAAAGCCAGACAAGGCCTCCATGAGTAATAAAGTACCTAATTGGACTCTCACCTCGGCTGCGCTGGGCCTGTGTGTGAGTGTGGGGGGGTGTGTGTGTGTGTGTGTGTGTGTGTGTGTGTGAGAGTGTGATGTGTACGGGTTTTTCTGTGTGTGTGTGTGTGTGAGGGGGTTTCCCTCGGCCCGGCCCTTCCCCTGGGCACCGCTGCTGTCTGAATGGCGTGGGCCGGTCCGTCACGGTCTGCTGCCTCTTGGCCGGGTTCCACCTGCCAGCCTCTCTGCTAAACCCATCAAACAAAACAGCTCCTCTGGAGGGTCTCTCTCGCTTTCTGCAGGGTTGGGAGCTGCCAGAGAAGACCCTGGGATGCCAAACTATGGCAGCAGTGAGAGAGGGAGAGGTTTCCACCATGGCCCACCGCATGTCATGAACAGGGGTCTGTCTCTTACTAAGACAAATTTTTTAGCAGGGCTTGGTGTGACAGGATAAGGGGGAATGGCTTTAAATTGAGAGACAGGAGGTGGGTATGGGATATTGGGCAAGAATTCCTGGCAGTGAGGGTGGGCAGGCCCTGGCACAGGGTGCCCAGAGCAGCTGGGGCTGCCCCTGGATCCCTGGCAGTGTCCAAGGCCAGGCTGGACAGGGCTTGGAGCAGCCTGGGACAGTGGAAGGTGTCCCTGCACATGGCAGGGGTGGAATGAGATGATCCTTAAAATCCTTTCCAACCCAAACCCGTCTAGGACTACTCACAAATGAGCTAAAGAACTTGCTATGCTGACCCAGGCTCTGCACGTATCTAACAGCATCACCCTAAAAAGTTTGTTATCCAGAATCTGTGCTGGAGATTCAGATCACAACAGACTCTGCAAGAAATAGTGCTGGGAGATGTCCATTTTTTGTCTAGACATCTCTGTAATTTAAGCTGTTGGAACTTGGATTCTCAAAGTCTTGCAAAAAAACCCCCAGAAATATGGTCTGTGGAGATCAGAGGAAACAATCAAAATGCTAAGGACAAAACAGCAGACAAAACTCAACAAAACTGAGGAAAAAGAAAGATAAAATCAGAACGATTGCATGAGAGGAAGGGGGGAGAATAATTTGGATTGATAGAAACATTTCAGATACAGCTGCTACAGAAACCTTTGCCAAGGGGAGTTTAGCAGTTGGCAGATGTGGACTGCTTGCTATTGCTGTCTCTAGAGGTGTATCTTCACTTTTTTTGGCACTCCTAACCTGCCTGCTTTCCTTTTCTTGTATTCACAATGTAAATTGTTTGGGACAGAGACTCTCCTTTTGGTGCATGGTGGACTTTGCCTAGCAGGTCTTTGAGCATTGAAAATTCTACAGGCAATCATACTGAAGACAGCTTAACCCTGAGGAAAGGATTTTTGACAACCTAGAAACAGTCAAGAGACTCCTTTTTTCCTGCCAAAAAGTTAACTTGTGATAAGTAATGGGTTTGAAGCATACACAAGGAGTAGATACATAAAGAGGAGCACTAAGTTCTGTTTATGAGAAACCTGCAGAAACTCAAAACCAACAAGCCTTTCTCCCAGCCTTCATCCCATGGTCCTACCAAAAGCCTCTTTCCTGTGGGCATTCCCCAGCTTTTCCTTGGTTGTCTGGGAATGCTTCAGGCAATTTCGAGCCATGATAACCAGGCATCTTTGCTTTACTCTGCTTCACCACCTTTGGTTTCTCAGTGTTTCAATGATTGCATCAACAATCAGACAGACATAGAGAGCCCCAGTGAATATTTAATTGTTAAGGAGCATATGTGTTTATGTCATGATGAGCCTTCCCTGCTAGGATCCTATTTATCTGGCCATGGATCTCATCTGTATATTCTATCTACCTACTTCAGCCCCCAGCTGAGAATCCCTGACAAATCTCCCCAGCACTCCTGGAAAGTTTAAAATTAGATCAAATCTCCGTGGGTGGCTCTTACTTCTAAAGTGGACGAAATCCAAACACGAGGCTGAGCTGCACACAGTTTGGAGGCTGCTCTGGGAGGCTGAATCCATCCAGCCACCCTTGTACCGGGGCCAAACCCTTACACTGCCCAAAGCACAGCCTCCAGAAATGCGTTAGGGCTGGGATCAAAGATCAAAGATCAGAGGGAATGGAGAATTGCTGCTGGACCACTAACCCCCCTCAGCCCTAGCACGGTGAGAGTTCCATGCCAACAGAAACACAGCTACTATTTATTGTTTTTAATCACTTCTAGCTCAAACCTTTTCTTCAAAATGCTTCTTCAAACTTCAGGCTCTGGAGCAGCCACGTGCCTTGGGCAGGTGTCCTGCAGGAGGACACGGTGGCCCACGCAGAGCCACAGGGTTACATTTCCAGATGGTCGCTTGACCAAGAGGAGCACAACAGATGTGTGATGGAAATTTCTGTCCGTTCTTTGTACACAGGCATTTCCCTGAGTATATATGCCATTTTCATCACCTCTGGGACACTATTTGTGCCAAATATGAATCTCTGAATTGGTTCCTCAGCATCCAGTGCAATAAATTTCCAGTTCTGAAAGGGTTTCCAGACAAACGATACCAAATTTAAGTATTCATAATGTAAAAGTACAGTAATCTCCTTGTCCAGTACAAGATAAAACCTAGCCAAAAGATCCAGAAACATTTTAGATTAGAAGTGCCAAGGTAGTCAGACAGGAAACAACTCAGTACTTTTCTTTTTTTCAATCTCAAAATTGAGATAATGGATATTCACAATTCATTAGATGGAGATTGACTTCCCATTTATCCAGGATGAAAGCCTCTCTGTAGGAGGTGAGCTCAGCTGAAGAAGGAATTTGGTGAAATACTTCTTGGAGTCCATCAGGTTGGAACAACTCTCCTCATTTTGGGATGTGTAACTAAGTCAAGGTGGTAACAGGCATTTTTAAATGAAAACGGGTCAAGACAGGGTCTGTCCCCTATTCAGTACCCCGGTGGGGAGACCACTCATCTGAAATATCCAATTACTGATTTGCAGTCTCTTCTTCAAGCTATATACAATTATTCATATAAATAAATGAGAGCTGTCCTACAGGAGACACTGGCTGAGGGCAGAGGACAAAGCTCAAACCTGGACAAGGTGGATTTGAGCCTGGTGGTCCCTCACCCCACTTGATATGTTCCAGGGTCTGAGCCAGACCCTTTCCTGGCTGGGCTGGGATGTGCTCTGGGAGCTTGGAGGCACATCTTGCAGCAGTGTGGCTGGGGCTTTGGGAGTGTCATGGATACTGCCATGGAATTCTTTAGGTTGGAAAAGCCCTCTAAGCTCATCGAGTCAACCATTCCCCAAAGCACTGCCAGGCCCACCAGTCACCCGTGTCCCCAGGTGCCACTGGGGACTCCATCACTGCCCCAGGCAGCCAGCTCCAGGGTTTGACAATCCTTTCCATGAAGAGTTTTCCCTAATATCCAAACCAAACTTCCTCTGCTGTAACCCAAGGACGTTTCCTCCTGTCACTGGTTGCTTGGGTGTCCTGAGCACATTGTGCCTATGGATGGAAATGCTGCTGAGCCCAGCCCTAAACAGCAGGTGCCCAGCTGGGCTGAGTCCTATTCCTGCTCTCTTGGGAATACGGTGTGAAATATGCTGTGTATAAACACCAAATTATCTTTGGGGTCATGTTAACTTGGCTGGGGGAGAGGGGAAAAAAAGAAGGGAGACATGGGTACCTTTTGGGGGGAGGGTGAGGGGTACAGACACTCTGCAGATTTCAAAGGCCCTTTCTTTGTCTTTCTTTGAGTTCTTTGAGCCCAGAAAGTTTATTTTCCCTCTGAGTCTTTCTTCTTTCTCTTTAAAATGAATGTTTACTTCTATTAAAATCCCTCCCAGACTACAAATGCCAGTCTTTCTCCACTTGTGATGCTGCACTTGCCATCAAAACAGAATGAAAAGCCAGTCCTCCCAAATTCTGGGGGAAGAAAGGGTTTTCCTGTGGTTAAGCAGATTGCTCTCTGGGTTATTATGTTCAACAAGAGTGCTGCAGAATTGTCCTTGTGCATGAAATTCCCTTGAAAAAGTGAAAGTCACTTGAAGCAAGAAGGGTTAATTTCACAAGGCAAAGAAACTTTGGTCTTAGACAAAACAACCTGGTGTGAGATATCAGCTGGGCGGTTTATCCTCACCAGGCTCCTTGGGGGTGGCTATGGGAACAGATCCGAAGCCAATTTAAATGACATACTGAATATTCAGATATCTGTAATGAAAAAGCAGTTTCTAGCACTAATTTTTTTCAGTGCTGAAGGGAGCAGTGCCGCTGAGATAAAACTGAAAATGTCACTTCCCCTTGGGGCCCAGCTCCGTTCTCTGGTAGGCAAAAGAGCGATTAACATATTTTATTGTTTCTATTTCCCTGATTTGCATTGGTCTTCCCAGCCCACATCAGGGAGAGGGTTAGAAAGGAGACGTGTTCCTGCTGAAAAGGCTTTTTAAAGTCTCCGATTTGGCACTTTTACGTAGGATTTTGTCCCCCATAAACAGGGAGGTAGCAGCTGTGAGCAGCAGGGAGAGCGGCTGGGAGGGCAGGGTGTGCAGCAAACAGCTGGTATTTGTGTTGTCAGCCTCCAGCCTGCAAATGCTGCATTTCATTGCTGCTGTGTGGTGGTGATACTGGTGCAAATGCATGTGCTCAGATGCAGCAGATCTCCAGGAAAGTACAAAACAAAAAAGCATTTCTTCAGCCATGTCCTGCTGCAAGCTGTACCACCAGGCCTTCCTAAGCCCAAGATGTCATCTGCAGCTTGGGTAGACTTTACTGCTTTAAAAACCTCTAATCCTGCCCAACTTGTCCCCAGTGAGGCCAATGTCATCATGTCCACGTTATTTACAGCTTCATGAAGCAACCAATGAAAAAAGATTGGGCCAGATGACCTTTAAAGCTCCCTACTAACCCAAACCACTCTGTGATAAAAAAGATTTTCTTGACATTGTTTTTGAAGCTTCTACCTGGTGGTTCAATTTTTTGCAGTCCTGCAGCTGGGCTGCCAGAGTGTGGATGTGAAATAGGCAGCCTGGTCATCAATATGGGACCAGCAACATGCTTTTTAATGGTGTATTAAAAGTGAGTATTTAGAGATACTAATTAGCCATGGAGATGATAACTATAAACCTCTGCTCCTGAGCATAGTTACAACACCCTTCTTTCTTTTAAGGCAGTTTCCTTGTTTCCTTTCCATTTTTTTCTTAAGCAGCTCTGAGGCTGGAGCGTCGGGATGATGGTGGGAACTCAAACCCAGCACAAGCAGATGCCTCACTTCAGAATATTTGTAGCTGTTGATACTAGTGGTGGAGCTTGGCAAAAGCCATGTGATGTTAAAAGGAAGAATGAGCTCAGTTCAGCTGATTCCCATGAAAATGGGAATCAAAGTCACAAGTGCCAGCAAGAACCTTCTCAAAAGTGTTTGCTGCCTGTTGACTCACTCTGCTTTGGGCAAGCAAGGCACAGACAGGATTTGGGTTACTCTCTTCATGCATTTTGTCATTTTTCTTGTGAACAGGACAAACACCTGATAGGAAAAGTTAATTATATATGGAAGTTCAATATTTATTTTTATGGGGTGAGGGTGAAAGCCAAAAAAAAAGTGGTATTTAAGAGGTTTGCTGCTCAACTATTTGTCTTTTAATTGGATTTAAACCTGGTTCTAAAGGACAGTGTTTCTGAATATATGTGTTTTCCAAAGTCCTAATTTCTTAAATCCAACAATTCCTGTATATAACTGTAGTGTTGCCAGGCCATGGGGTGTCTTTCCCAATTCTTGTCACTTCTGTGATGCTCTTCTAGATCCCAATTTCTTGTGTTTGTGAGAAATTCAGCTTTTGTTAAGTAAATAAACAAAGTTCCTGGTCATCTTAATTAAAAGGTTAAAAAAAAACAAAAACAAAAGCAAAACCAAAACCAAAAACAGAACGAGAAAGGGGACCTGGAGCCATCATTCAGGTGCTGAGGATTCTCTAAGTAAATAATAAATGGTGTTTTCTAGATTGCCTGGAGGTGGACCAGCTCCCAGAGGAGAGATGGCTCCTTAGGTTCTCTCCAAGAGGTCTCTTCCACAGCCTCCCTGGAAAAGCTATCCATAGGGATTGAGGGAGGTGTGTCTCAACTGTCAGCCAAGGGAGGTGCAGAACATACAGGAAAGCCTCCTGCCCATGGACAGGAAAGCTGCTGGCTTGGGAATGTCCTTCCTAGTGTGTCTGGCAGATGGTTAGGGAATCACAGAATCACAGAATCATGGAGAGTGTCCTGGGGATGGAAAGAACCGTAAAACTCATCCTGTTCCACCCCCTGCCATGGGCAGGGACACCTTGCACTGTCCCAGGCTGCTCCAAGCCCTGTCCAGCCTGGCCTTGGGCACTGCCAGGGATCCAGGGGCAGCCCCAGCTGCTCTGGGCACCCTGTGCCAGGGCCTGCTCACCCTCACAGTCAGGAATTCCTTCCCAATATCCCATCTGTCCCTGCCCTCTGGCAGTGGGAAGCCATTCCCTGTGTCCTGCCACAACATGCTCTTCTGAAAAGTCCCTCTTTGTGTTTTCTGTTGGCTCCTTCAAGCACTGCATGGACAAAACTAGGTTTCCCTGGAGCCTTCTCTTCTCCAGTGTGAACAATCCCAATTCTCTCAGCCTTTCCTACTGTCATGGAAAAGATCTAAGAGATTGGATTGAGTATTTCCTGCTAGGCAGGAGACATGCAATGCATTGAAGTAATGACACCTCAGAGCCAAAGCTGCCCTTTTTAACCTGCCTTGGTAGCTGCAAAGGTGAAACAGAGATGTAGGAAGGGCAGGGACCTCGTCAGTCTCCTAAGCTCCCTGGTCCTCCAAGGATCCAGGTGTTCTAGCTGAAGCAAGAGACCAAAACTCACAGCACCTCGTGAGTTTCATGAGTGAGTTTCATGGCTCCCCATGAGTTTCATGGCAGCGTTGGTGCTTTAGGGAAAACTCGTTTCATGTGAGCCCTGGTGGCCCCTGGGGAGCTGAGAGCAGCCAGGAGCAGCTCCTTACCCAACCCTTCCAGCTGTGAGTATCGGTGCCACTCCGAATGGACGGGGAATCTGCTGTTACTCGTCGCCAGAGCGTGGTGGGTGGTGGAGCCCTGCCAAACGTGGGTGTGTGCAGCCTGGAAACGGATCCATGCTGCAAAAAAAAAAAAAAAAAAAAAAAGGGAATGTGCAGGATTTTACAGGGGATGTTTGTGGGGCAGTTAGGCAGAGGGTTGTTTGGTGGAGGCTGCAGACACCTGAGATCCTGCAGTATCTGCTCGATGTGTAGAAGGGCCAAACTTCCACTTGGAAGGATGCTCTGACAGTTCTCCCATGCCAAGGTCTCTCATGGGTACAACCCTCCCTGCATCTGGAGGTTCCCTGGTCCTCCCTGAGCCCCTCAGTGCCTTTAGCCCCTCATTTTCCCTGAATCACCCTGCCAAGCACCCACAGAACAATGCCTCTATTACACTGAAAGATACCTCTTCACGAAGTCATCTCTACAGACATCGTAGCAACAGCATAAAATATCCTTAGTTAAAAAAAAAAAGTATATTCCTTGAGCAGGAAAAATATGGAGTGGTCAAAATAATTGAAAGAATGGTGGTAGGTGCTTATAAATACTTCTATTCATTTGGTTAAATGTTCTACACATCAGAATTTAGGCAAGAAAATTACTTGAATATGAAAATGTATGACTGCCTCCACAAACTTTTTATTGCAGTTTTTGGATTCGTGCACAAAATGCAGTACAACTGACATCAGCTTTTAAAACGTAAGGCATCTGGGAGAAAGGAAAATCTCAGCAGCTGAGAGAGGAAGAGAGAATTCCCTAATTCCATTTGTTTTGTGTTTGTGCCCAGTTTCTGTATTCCCTGGGGATCTTTCAAAGACCATGATTACAAAACACAGGAAGGTGTGTTTGGGAAGCTGAAGCACCAGACAGTAGCACCCAAATAAGGCCTTCAGATTGATTTATCAAAAAATTTACTACCTCCAGAGTTAATGAGAGCCTTTGAACACAGTGGTGTGATGCACAGGAGATGAAGGATTTGTTGCAGTTGTTGCGTGGCGTTGGGAGACGTGCCACAAGCCCACGTAATGCTGGCAGTGACACCCTCCCCTTACTGTGCATTCACCCAGCGAGCTCCTCGAGGCTTCAGAGGACACTGGCACAGCCAGGACAAGGCAATGGAACAGAAATAATAAGGGCTAGATGGAGGCAGTAAGTGTTTTGTCATTTCAGATCCTTTTTCCTGCCACCGCTGACAATACTCATTCTGTAAGAAATTATCTTTATCCCAAATAGGATTTCACTTTTCTTTCTCTTTTTCACCAAAAAAAAAACCCCAAAACTGGGGAGAGAGACAGAAAGGAAGAAGGTGAGCACAGTATACCTCTTACTTTTCTGGGAATCATGATCCTGTTTTACTGTGTATCACGACAATGCTGAAAAAAAAAATGTATGTCAGTTTGGGAATATTTTGCAGGTGGAGTTATAAGTCAACTGAAAAATGAAAAAAAAAAAATCTCTTGGCATCCCTCTTTCCCAGACACAGCCAAGATTCCTGCTTTGACTTGATCCAGGCGAGGGAGGGAGCACAGCCTGTTCCTCCAAGACACTGAGATGCAAGGGGTGTTTGTTTTCTGTTATCAGCAAAGGGTGGTGATGAGCTTACTGTCCGTGAGATAATCTTTTTTTCATTACTGTGGGTTAGATCAAGTGCACCATGGTTTGGAACAACAATGAAAGACAAAAATCCCCCCCAAAACTGGAAAAAATCCCCAGCCTTCTCCTTTGCTTTGGTGATAAAGTGGTATTTTTTGTCAGAGTGCCCACCCTGAAGCACACTTTAATAATATTAGTGGTTATTACATGCAGAGCAGCTTTTCATGTCACATGAGCCAGGCTTGAAAGCAAATCCCAGCCACTCTGTGAAATCCACTTGATCCTCGTGTTGAAACACAGCTATTTCCAGATGATACAAAGCACCTGTTTAACAGGGAACTCAGGCAGGAAAATCCCTTATTCCAGTCAAAATGGCAGGAGGAACTTCCTGGCTATTCAACAGAATTACTCACTGGCCACATAGGGCAGGTTACAGGTCACTGTCGTACTTCCACAAAAATTGTTTCAACATGGAAATATTTAAACAGCTCCCTGACCAGGGCTGAGTCAGAAAGCATTGTCCTCTTCTCCCACTCCAAACATGCAATCCTCTTTTGCCATGACCAGAGGGGGGACCAGCTTTCAGCTGCCATGGCTACAGGATGATGTGTCATGAACATAATTGTGGTGCTGAGAAGAGAAAAAGAAGATCCAAAAGATGATCACCAGCAAGTCAAGGCCCTCTCTTATGAAGGAGAGCTTTGAGAGCATTTCAGAGGTAATCAGAATGATTTGTGGTGGAAGAGACCTTAAAACCCATCCAGTTCCACCCCCTGCCATGGGCAGGGACACCTTGCACTGTCCCAGGCTGCTCCAAGCCCTGTCCAGCCTGGCCTTGGGCACTGCCAGGGATCCAGGGGCAGCCACAGCTGCTCTGGGCACCCTGTGCCAGGGCCTCCTCACCCTCACAGGGAAGGATTTCCTCCCAGCATCTATACTAAATTCTCCCTCTAAGTTTAAAACTGTTACTCCCCGTCCTATCTCTATCTGTCCCCTGTAAAAAGCCACTTTCCAAGGCAGAGGAGATGCTTCTCAATGCAATAAGGCATTCAACACAGCAGAAACTTTTTGAGAGAGCAGCTGGAGACTACTCAAAACAAATTGCTGGAGGATACTTAGGGACCCGCTCTTCCTATGCTTGCAAAAGCTGAATGAATAGGCTTTATCCAGATTCATACCTAGCTGTTACAAAATCACCCATATTCTGCGGTGTAATTAAGATGACCTCTCCCCTTCCTGTCTTCACAGTACCACACAGTAATACAGGGACGTAACTTGTGGGTCTGACACCATCCCTCACTCACGGGATCATCCGTGGGGCACAGGGAGCTCAGCCCAGCCCACCCCGCTGCCAGGACTCCACCCCGGCGCTCAAAACTACCCCAAAACCAGCAAAGTCACAGTGCCCACCAGATGCGCCGCCAAACCTGACGAGGATCTCTCTCATGAGCAGGAGTACATGGATAAGAGAACAATGCGATTTGGGGCAGAAAAAAGGCTTGAAATCTGAGCCTACCGAAGTATCCAGGCAGCAGCTGCAGCAAACACTTCCCGGGCAGATCCTGTTAAAGGAGAAGGATCTGCATTCACCCAGCTCTCCCAGGTGCCCTCACAGCAAGGAGAATGAAGATCTTTTGCCCTCCACAGCTCCCTGACAGGAGGAGGCAGCCAGGTGGACGTCAGTGTTTTCTGTCGCATAACAAGTGACAGGACGAGGGGAAACAGCCTCGAGGTGTGCCAGAGGATGTTCAGATTGGATTTTGGGGGAAATTTCCCATGGAAAGGGCTGTCCAGCCCTGTCACAGCTGCCTAGGGCAGTGTAAGAATCCCCATCTCGGGAGGGATTTAAAAGCCGTGTGGATGTGGCACTAGAGGACACGGGTTAGTGGTGGCCTGGGCAATGCTGGGGGAATGGTTGGACTCGATGGTCTGGGGGCTTTTCCTACCTAAACCTCTCAATTATTCTGAGATTTCCATTGACTTGGAGCAGCACAGAGAGAGGAGGGCCAGCTGGACCATCCAGCCTGGACACAGAAGGCTCCTTGGTGCCCTAAGGCTGCTGAAACTTTCGACATTCCAGTCTCAGCCAGAGGTTTTCCATGGTCAGTGGAGATAAAGGCCACTTGTCTCATATTTATCCTTTTTCTCCCATTCTTAGGGAGGAATGGACACTCCTGAAGAACCCCTCAGGCTCTGCTGCCTGCAGAGAGGATCTCCATGACATGAGGGGAGTCACATCATGAAGCTGCTCTATTTCCAGATGTGTCCTCTCCAAGGAGTCATTTTTATCTACATTAATATTTACATTTTTTCATAGCCAGTTTTGTTTCCCCCACTCAATGTCAGGGATGTTGGAACAACCTATTCTTTATCAGAGCATTTCATTCCCGAGATGTTTCCAAAACAGTTTTCAGTGCAGATTTTGTACTGGTCCCATCACCAGTGTGTCTTTGAGCATCATGTAACCACAATTTCAGCGGCAAGTGAAGCATATCTTATGCTGCACACAGGCTGCAGGTGCTTTGGAGGTTTTTGTTGTTGTTTTTTATGGTTTGGGAGTGCTCCCTGTGTTTTCCATCAGAGCATATCTGCAGAAGTATAGCACTGAAGCTGCAGAACAGGCACACTTCCAGATTTCCCCAGCTTTAGTCCCAGTATCAACTGTTCGCAGACAGCTGTCCCTCTAATCTGCAGGCTGCAGCTTGTGCATAAGGGAAACCAAAATAATGCATATTACTGGAAAGCTGATGGGCAGAGATGGCCAGGAATATTCTCCCTCTCACTGGTGAAGATGTGTAGGGGTTGGTTTTTTTTTTTTTTGTTTGTTTGTTTGTTTGTTTAAAAATCCATTTTGGATGTAAAGGAAGAATCTTAACTTCCCAGAGTAGGCTTATTTTATTTAGAATTTTTAATTTGCAGTCAAATTCTTGTTGTTTTTCTTCTATTTCTTGGAATTTGTATTTCTGTGAAAGAAAAACCACATTTCCTTCCTCCTTCCTGCCATTCAGGTGTTCCTGTTGTCATTTGCTGACAGTGACAAAGAGCTTTCTAAATTTCAGTCGCTTAGAAAAGCTGAAAATACCTCCAGAGCTTCTGCATGGGGACTTGCAGCCACATGCAGGGGCCTGTGCACAGCTGGGGAGTGCCACTGACTCATTATTAAGGATCTCAACCAGGTGGACATCTAAATCCAGATAATCTATGTGCTGATATACATAGAAAGAGGGGAAACAGAACCAGAAGGAGACCACAGGGCAGGACAGCACTGAAAGGCTCTGTTAAGTGATCCATTATAGGCAAAGCTGAGCTGTAGCTACTGCTAAGTGGTTTGAGAAAATTTTTCCTGTTTTTTTTTGGGGCGAGAGGATCTCCTGGAAGATAGGAAGTGCCAGCAAAACTCTTTTTTCCCCTCAGAGTTTGTCCCCATCCCAGCTACTGCAATCCCCCGCCAAGCTGCAGGTGTAAATGTTCATGGCAGGTCCTGAGCATGAGGTGAAACTCCACTAAACTCCCTCTATTAAATACCCAATTTCATGGCTGGAGTTTGGTGGCAAAATGACAAAGGTAACCCAAATAAATGGGACACTTGCAGCTCCCAAAGAGCAAACCCACAGACAGCTCTTTTTGCTTCACCCAGGGAGGTTTGATGTTTGCTAGGAAGGTCAGCTCAACTTCAGACGTATCCCCAAGCCCTTTTCATCCAGTTGTGGTGTTTCAAGCTGATGAAATTTCAAAGGAGCTTTTGGAAATGGACATGTTATTATGGGTATAAACATGGATGAGCCATTTTTCGTGAAGGGGAGACAGTGTTTACTGTTGCTGAGCTATAGAACAGATAAATAAAAGCATTCTCAAGTGCACTCAGCTGTCTTCTGCTACAGGGAGCTGCTCTGGCTGTTCATAAAAACTTCCAGAGAATGAACACCAGTGCTGCTTGCACACCTTTACTTCCAGAGAGGTAACTTCTTGTCAGGGGAAAAAGAGTTGTTTAAAGATCTCAGCTATTCAGTTAGTTTTTGGTGAAGTGTTCCTGCAATGATGGCCCTTTGCTCAGCAGGAACCAGGAGGGAGCCACCCTCTCCCCATCAGCATCTTCACTCAGCCGCATCCTGCAGCCTAAGAACATGACTTTGCACCAATTCTATAAAAGTGGTTCAAATTGGGGCATTCAATTCTCTCATTTTGGAGATGTCTTTAAAAAAAAAAAAATCTTTCTTGCAGGATACACGTCACAGACACTCAAGCTCAGGAAATTGCCTTGCATCTAGAAGGGGAAAAAAGCCCCACCAACTTGCCACCTCCATAAATCAGCCATCTGCAGAATGTAAACTGGTGCAGCATGGCTCTATCAGCACTTACAGCTCTGAGTGCTTTGCAGAGGTTTACACAACGTGAACTATTTTCATCTCTCCTAAAAGAAATCTCATGCTATAAATTACCAAACTTTCCAGGAAACAGGACAAAAACCCACCCGTCGGTGCTGCCCTCTGGGACTCAGCTATAGAGCTTGTGAAAAGGAGAAGTTTCCCTGGGGATGAAGGGAGCTGGAGAGCGGAGTTTATCTGAGGGTGTTTGGGGAAGAAGGTCACCCACGGCACATCGCGATGCCGCCGAACACGAGAAGGTGTTTTGGGAAGGGGTTGACAGATGATGGGGGGGAAGAGAGGAGGAGACCAATGCACTCCTCTCCTTCCTGGCCTTCACAGGCTCCAAAGACATAACCCAGAATCAGCCTGAGAGAGCAGCAGAACTCCTGCTGAACCCAACAGGGCATGGAAAGATATTGCACCATTTGTGAGACTTCATTAACCACCTGTGTTTTCAGCTCTGTGGCACTGGCTGCAGGAGCAGGGGCTCCTTTCTAAGTGTGCAAACAGCTTTTGCCTGTGTTTTCCCATTCTCAGATTTCTCTTAACTCGTGGACATAGATAATGCTGCTGCTGAACCAGGCCTGGGACCAAGAATGCCCCACAACACTGTGCTTCTCTCAGCTTCACCAAAGCTTGTACAGAGGGTCCATCAGGAGCAACATCCTCTACCTCATGACGTGGACTGGCAAAACCCCACTAATTCTCAAAAATTTCAGGAGTCTCGAAGACAAGAAGTGAGGCAAACGGGGAATGACTTGTCACTTCCAGAGGGCAGGGATAGATGAGATATTGGGAAGAAGAAATTGTTACCTGTAGAGGTGGGGAGGCCCTGGCACAGGGTGCCCAGAGCAGCTGGGGCTGCCCCTGGATCCCTGGCAGTGTCCAAGGCCAGGCTGGACAGGGCTTGGAGCAGCCTGGGATAGTGGAAGGTGTCCTTGCCCATGTCACAGGGTGAAACTGGATGAGCCTAAAGTTCCCTTCCAACCCAAACCATCCTGGGATTCTGTAATCTGTGATGCTTTCAAGGATTGTATTAACACTGGGTATAACTGGGGTTTGGTGGAAAAACAGAGGGCTGGTTCCTCCCTGTAGAGTCATTTCTGGGAAAAGTGGCCAAAGAGTTGGCCCAGTACATGCTCCTTTTCTATTTAACTTATGCACACACACTGAGGGGGAAAGCACCATTTTTCTGTAAGACTGCTCAGCACTTAACAATTTCTTAATAATTGGTACATTTATAAACCTTTTTTGCTTTCTGTTTTATTTGCAGGATTATTAATCAGTGACGATCTCCAGCTGAGAAGCTGGGGATATCCACAACAGGAGTAGACACACAACCAGATTTTTACTTGACTTTGTGACAAGATGAGCTTCACACAACTTCTCTTTGCCCTCCTCTTTTACTTTAAGCTGTTTTCCTCTTAAGGGATGCCAAAACTTCCAGTGGAGCCCTGGGTGCCCATGCTACCTGCATGGTAGCCCCAAACCTGCTGAAGTGGGCCAGGATACTTGACTCTGCTTCTAAGAAACATCCTTGACATACCATAAAAAAGCCAAATTATGAAAACAGGAAACCACAAGTGGTTTCACCCTCTAGTAAGTTCAGCTGTTCAAGAGAACCAAAACAAACCCTGAAAACACACTGAGCTGCATTTTCTGGGACCAACTGTGAGAGTGCTGGAACATTGCTGGCTGTTTTCTGTCCCCCCTACATGGCCCAAGACATCACCTTGCTTTTCAGATCATCACCATATCAGTACCCAGTTATAATGCCACTCACAGTAAGGAATAATTCTCATTTCTCTGGTTTTGGCAACCTTGCTCTGCACCTGAACCTCCCTCCAGTCAGAAGGAGGAACTTTTCACAGATCTCCATCCTGGGGGAATTTGGGTTAATCATGTGAGGAGAAGGAGGTCTGGAAGCTCTGAAGTCTCACTGATGCCCCTGAGGAGTCACAGCAAAGGGACTGCACTGCTCTTATGCTTGGCTCCCAACCCACCCCGGTATCCCATGTCCATCTGTCCTTCCTCTCCTTGGCCCCTGGTCCACACCAGCCACATGCCTGTAAAGAAAAATGCTAAAGGAAAAGGTTCTGGTGGAAGAACACACAAGAGATTCCACCCAGGAGATTCCACACAGGGGATTTTAAAGTGTAAAAGCTTCCCTCACCCTTCCATGCAAAGAAAAGTCCCCAAAGAGGGACTTACTGATCCCCAAAATGTGCCAGAAGTAGCAAGTTCCTGCTTCTGTCTGAACATGGAGGAGCTGTGGTAGAACACACCTCCTCATATGTAACCTAATAGAGAAAATCACAGGATGTGGGGTTATGTTCTCCTTCCTTTCCCCAAGTTCATTCATATCACAGGCCATACAACCCTCCCCCTCCCCATGGAGTCCTTGTATGATCTGGCAAACCTTCTGGAGGACACCTGGGCCATGCCCAGCTCCTGCCAATTCACCTGAACAAGGCTGCTCAGCCTCCCCTCAGGTTTGTGCATAAAAAACACAACTAGATCAGAATGCAGTGACAAAAAAGCCCCAGCCCCAGAGGGCAGGATGGAGAACTCACCCCTCGAGAACCTTCCTGGCTTGCTGCATCACTTTTCTCCTCCAAGCCCCTTCTCCCTAGGCATGCTCCCCTCTCCCTCATCACCACCTCCTCTGCCTCTCCTGCCCACCTCCAGGAAGAGACAGGACATGGACATCCATGCTGGGCAATCACAGCAGCCCTGCATGTGCTGCTCCGGGTGCCAGGGCTCTGCTCTGGGCAGGACATGGCTGGGAAGGGGTGTTTCTCCTCTCTCCAGCCATCACCAGGGGATACACCTCCTCTACAGCCAGCAGAGGAGTACTTCCAGAGGGAGGATGATCTCAACTTAAAAGGCAGGACGTAAGAAAATGCTTGGGCAGATGGCTTTGTGACGTCTTGTCCCAGAGACAAAGAAAACCTAAAGAAGCAACAAAAAAACCACTGTCTTCCTGAAGCTGCCTTGCTGCAGCAGCTACAGAGAGACTTGGGATGACTAACATCCCTCCTTCAGTAGCCAAGTGAGACACAGCTCACCTTCACAACAGAAAATAGATCAGAGATTCATTTATTGTAAATAGAAGGTGTATCCAGTAACACAGCCCTGAGAAATGGGAAAAACACGGGAAGGATTTCAGGCAAGGGTGTGCCTGAAAGCAGAACACTGCATGCCAGGAGATTCATTAATGTGCAGTGCTGTGGGACCCCGAGTGAGGAAATGAGCTCATTTTCATCTTCAGAAATCCCATCTTTTCAGTTCTGTAAAACTGATGGAATTTGCTGTCTTTATTCCTTGTCCCAGTGAAGAGAGAATTCTACTTTTATAAAAACATAACTCAGTGGATTTCTCTGTTTAAATAATTCTATTAAAGCTGGTCTTCAAGTGGATTTTAACGTGCCATAATTTCAAGAACTGATTGAAAATTTGAGATGTATATTCATTATATATGTTAAGTATGTTAAAAATGATAGTAAGTATGATTTTAAATTATTCAGGAAAAGATTGACAAGTGAACCATAAGCTTGAAGACTAGAATAATTTATTCTGAAGTAGTGAAAGGGCTTTTTTCACAAATTACTTAAAACTGGAGACTGTCCCTTATTTTTCAAAGTAGGTCATCCATATTCTCTGACAGCCATACACTCATGCTGATTTGTCTGAGAATAACAATACATAGATACATAAAATAAAAAAGGATAAATAAAAGCAGATATTTCAGAAACAAGCCAGCAGTATTTCTCCTCACAGGTGAGCTGTATCTCCTGGTGACAATTCTAAGATATTTTTAGTGACAAGGGCCACCAGCAGCCAGACTGCACTGGAGGGAGATGGAAGATGATTTACACCAAGGTAAGATGACTCAATGATCCCCATGGTTCCCTTCCAGGTCAGCTTATTCCGTAATCCTGTGATTAATTCCATGATTCTGGGACTGACTTTGACAGCTGTGGGAGTCAACAGTGATTTCTGGGCGGCTGAGACTGTCCAGATTTGTTAGTGTTAGTTAAGATAGTTCCAGCAACTGGTGTTAGTTAAGATAATTCCAGCAGCCAGTGCTGCTCCTGCCACAGGAGGAAACACACAGGTAATTAATTGCTCCAAGTTCTCGCAAGCACCCGCGGCAGCTTCGTCATTGCATTAATTGGGTGATTTGCCTGCTGGGTGAAAGCACAAACTGTAACTCACTCCTCCAAATCAATCCACAACTGAGAGAGTCCACCTGGAACTAACTGTCAGCTGCCTTCCTGTGGTCATTAGGTGATATTCACTGAACAAATAAAGAATCTCCATTAAAAAATCTTTAAAATCGGGAAGGGTGGATTTTTGAGTCCATGCCTCCAGCCCAAACAAGAACAGGTAGTACATAAATCCATGCTTCAGCTTTGCCCCAGGTGAAGTCTGATGATGACTGAAATAAGTCAAAAGGTTACCTTGTGTCCTGCATATTTCACTTTTATGCTACAGGGTATTCTGGGACTTTCTGACTTTCTGCAACAGAAAATCCCAGAGGTTTTTGATCTCCACAGCATGTTTCAGGAGTCCTCTGAGGTTCAAAACATTTCCTAATATCAAAGTATGCTCTTCTTCCCACCTGATTTTTAAACACAGTTTCACACACAGTTCATCCACTGTGTGGGTACCCACCCACCTAACTTTAACCCAAACATGAACTATTTCTGTTTTGGGGAAGCACAAATATTTGATCTCTTTGCTTGCACAATGTGACCGGAAAGAAGGTGAAACAGGATGACACTAATTTTAGAAATATGTTTCATTTTTGTTAAGTCAGAACATCATTTACATTTGACAGTAATGAACTAAAACCATCTTTATTTCAGGCTTTAAAAGAAGAAACCCAGCTAGAACTAGTGGAGTTGGTGGTAACCCCATGGGAAGAAAACACAACTCTCTTTCCAAATTCTTTAGGTTTAAAGGTACACATCATTCATCCAGCACAGGGCTGTGAGGGGGGAGCCAACACACAGCTCTGAACCTGAACATATTTCCTGTCTGTATTAATTAGCATCAGATGGATATGTCAGTAGGAACACACGCTCTCCAAAATGCCTTTATTTTGACACATAACATCCTTTGACCTATCAAACCCACATCCCTCTGTGGCAGGAAAACTTACCAGGACAGCTACCCTATTAAGTGATGGTGAGCGTCCCCATAACCATTCCTGGGATGAGCAGACCAAGTGTCCTGTGCTTTTTTGGGGGAATAACAGCCAGCAGAACAAAAGGTGTCTGTGTGAGCACCAACAAGACTCAGCCCTGACCTGAATGGAGGTGTCTCTATGTGTGCTAGAGATCTGAGCTCCCTCCAGAGCCATCTGAGAACTGATGCCTCATCCCTGGAAGTTTTCCAGGCCAGGTTGGATGGGGCTTGGAGCACCCTGGTCCAGTGGAAGGTGTCCCTGCATATGGCAGGGGGTGGAAAAAGGTGGTCTCTAAGGTCCCTTCCAGCCCAAACCATTTTGTGGTCCTGTGTTTGTGTGATCCACTTTACTCACCCTAATGCAGATTTCAGGTAGGACCCTGTGAAACTTCTGTTATTTCCCCCCATATAAACTAGCAGGCAACATGTGCTGTCTATTGGTCTCAACACCAGCATCCTGGGAGGTCTGGACCAAAAAAATCATCATTTGTGAGAAGAGCTGAGGTGCCAGAGAGGTGACTTTCTCCAAGGTACCATTCCCATCTTCCCTTTACTGGAAGGAGCCCAGGAATATGTCATCCATATCAGCACTTGCCCATTCCTAGGACATTTCTGGTGCTGCAGGAAAACATAGTCAGGCATCATCCTGCACTCTGAGCACATGCATTACTGCTCTCCAAAACATGTGTTGAAGGCCTTGGCAAGTCTGTGTTCCCCCAAAGGACAGCTCAGATTCAGCTTAGATTCATCTGCTCTCTCTCCCCACGCCAGGAATGGAGGGGATAGGCAGTAGATATATCATCACACACATTTGGGGCACATTATCTGGGGTCACCTGAGAAGCACGGTGCAATTTTAGGTCATTTTTCCTCTCTCTTGTCTGTGCACAGATCTGGGTTAATCCTCGCATGGGTTATGGCTTGTGATGGTGCTGACCAAATTTCAGATGAGAGGTATGTCTCCTCTGCACACTTTTCATTGCCAAGATTAAACATTTGAAATCAAATAAGGAAATAAACCCCCACAATCAGTATTTTGAAGCCTGAATTTGGCTCTGGGGCTTTTATTTCTACAGCATTTGCCTGTAGCAGTGAGGAGGGAGAGTCCACAGGGCAGAGGTGGGTCACTGTGTCCTTGCACTGCCTGTGGCACACAGCCCTTCCTGCCCTTCACCTCAGAAAGATTTACGAGCTCCTCTTTCATCTCATAATCCTTCATTTTTGCCATGTAACCTCCCCTGAACCTGCTGTGAGTCAGCAGGACTTGTCTGTTAAGGCAAGATTGATGGATGGCACTGGAACAGATAGTGCATGTTGCTGGGTCAGCCAGAGGCATGCTGGCTATATTACGATCTCTCCCCTGCCCCACAAAAGGGACAGACCAGATCCAGACCCTGCACAGAGATGCTCCAAGGGCCACTGCCCTGCTGTCCCTTCCTCAGACAGACTGAGGTGGCAATGTGATTGTGCTGCACAAAAATGCATTTTCCATCTCCTTTGCACAAATCTTGTGTCCCGCAACTCAGGTTTTGGCTGCTGGTGAAGCTTTCTTCCAAATGGGACCAAAACATGAACACTGTTAATTTGTACATATTGGGGATTGCGTAGCTGGCAAAAATATTCACCACGGGGTTCTGGCCCAACTCTTCCCACGTGGTCAAACTCTGCCTCCCAAAGCTCTCCTGGAAAAAAAAAAAAAACATACCTAAAGTTGGTGCTGTAGTTTGCTTTAGAGGTGGGAACGTGTCAGGAATGAGAGATGGCTGGAGGCAAGCACTCCCATTTGCTTAAAAAAAAAAAAAATCCCAGATCTTGATATGGGAGGTCAAATCTGCCAGCTTAAATCACTTTATTTCTTAAAAGTTGCCAGTCTTGGCAAATATATCGTGGCCTTCACCTAAAAGTGAGGCTGTCTGTGAATGCCATCACATCAGATGTGCACTGCGGCCTCTTTCATCCCCAGCAGAGGAGGGCTGAGGGCTGCAGCCTGAGGGTTGAAAAGATACTTTTCTTTGGAGATGCCAACAGTTTCTTCGGCAGATTTCTCCCCCTTACCCCCTCCCACCCCAACCTACTTTCACAAAAGAGACAAAAAAAAAAAAAACAAAAACCAACCCCTAAATGGATCCTGTAGTGTCTGCAATGTAAAGAATTAGCTGAATGGGAAGAAATGAACCATGGTCTTTATGTCCTAGTTACAGTCAGTGCAAACATTGCTGCTAATCCCTGTTGTCAGAGGGGACTGGGGAAGAGACACGGATAGATCCCACTGGGAACATTTTGTCTCTCTCAATCCACACTTGAGATCACATTTTTTGTGTGTAATAACACTGGGTTGTATTAAGAAGCCTGTGGATAACGTGAAGCTGGGGGGGATAATTGCTCACTGTCCATTCCACTGAGCGTAGCACCTACAGCCTTCATATGCAGGGAGGTCTCAGCGACCCATTCATTTCAGGGGAGAAAAAGAAAGCTATTCATTCCCAGCAAATCCCATTTTGCCATGGTAACCCCCCTTCCCGCCCCTCGAGCACAACAGTTGTTCACAGGAGCTGCTTAAAACAAGACAACAAAACCAAACCATCGCCCATCCAGCCCTGGCATTTTCTGCTCAGACTTTTCTGGGCAGGGATAACCCAGGGATGGAGAAGGGAAGGAGTGAACAGCTCACTTTGTCCCCTGCTATCCCTGGGGGCATCCCACTGTGTGCCTCAATGGGACCCATCCCAGGGGTGGGGTGTCCTGTGCACCCCGAGCTCCCAGGTGGGACAGTGACCATGTCATGGAAGCAGGGAGCAATGGGGGGAACTTATTTTCTACCCTGTTGTGCCAAGGAGAGGGCTTTGGCTTTGGGCTTTGGCTGCAGAGCCCATGCAGGGGCTGGGGAAGGGAAAAGCAGGCCCCTTGCCAGCTCTGTCTCAATCTGGAAGGATCAGTCCTGTTTTCTGCAGTCCCTTCCATGGGGAACATATCCATGGATCCAACAGCAGCTGGCAACCAGCACAACTCTGACCAGTTTGGGGGCCTCCAGCTGTCCTGGGCCCCTCCAGACATCCTTGGGTAGGAGCTCTGCAGCTCATAGCCCACAGCCAGTGCCAGGAAACCCGAGTTTGTGCTGCTGCTGGAGCATTTGGTGATCACTAAAGCTGTGTTCAAACTGCTGGGGAGAACATAGGGCATGCAGGGTTTCTCCTGGTGTAGGAGAAACCAAGCAGCCTGGGGTAGGGAAAGATGTCCCTGCCCATGGCAGGGGGATGGAACGAGGTGATCGTGGAATCACAGAATGGTTTGGGTAGGAAGGGAAATTAAAGCTCATCCAGTGCCACCCCTGCCATGGCAGGGACACCTTCCACCATCCCAGGCTGCTCCAAGCCCTGTCCAGCCTGGCCTTGGACACTGCCAGGGATCCAGGGGCAGCCCCAGCTGCTCTGGGCACCCTGTGCCAGGGCCTGCCCACCCTCCCAGCCAGCAATTGCTGCCCAAGATCCCATCTGTGCCTGCCCTCTGGCCCTGGGAGCCATTGCCTGTGTGCTGTCCCTGCAGGCCTTGTCCCCAGTCCCTCTGCAGCTCTCCTGGAGCCCCTTCAGGCCCTGCCAGGGGCTCGCAGCTCTCCCTGGAGCCTTCTCTTGTGCAGCTGAACAGCCCCAGCTGTGCCAGGCTGGCTCCAGAGCAGAGGGGCTCCAGCCCTGGCAGCAGCTCCGTGGCCTCCTCTGGACCTTCTCTAACAGGCCCACGTCTCTCTTGTGCTGAGGACCCCAGGGCTGGGTGCAGTGCTCCAGGTGGGTCCTCCTGGGGCAGAGTAGAAGGGGGGAACCACCACCCTTGACCTGCCCATGCCCGTTTCGATGCAGCCCAGGGAGTGTTTGACCTTCTGGGCTGTGGCTCTGGCACACTGTTGCTCATGTCCAGCTTTTCACCCACAAGAACCCACAAACCCTGTGAGGGCTTTATCCCTAAGGTCCCTAAGGGACCCGCCTCAAGGTCTGCCCTGGGCCTCTCCATCCCTCTCCCTTCCTGATGCCCCATCCCTGTGCAGCCATTCAATGTGCAGGGAGACTTGGGGTGCAGGAATACTCTGCCCCAAACCATCTTGATCTTGCACCAAAACTACAACTGAAGTTGCAGCTCCCACCAGAGCAACCAAGACTGAGGCGAGCTGACCACCACCTCTTTGGCAGGAGACCCTGATCCAGCCAGGGGTGATTCTTCCTGTAGTTATTATCTGAGCAGAGACTGATGTTGCATCACAGAAGATTCATGGGGCAAGGAATACAGAGAAATCCAGCCAAAATCCAGGCAAGCAGTGTGGGGAAGACAGGAGATCCTCAGCGTGGGCCATAAGTGCTTTCACTCTGTGGCATCACCTCTGCTGAGAGCAGGGCTTCCCACAGCTAAAAATCACATCATTTTTGGTTAACCTGAATTTGCATTTGAGAGCAAAGAAGAGATTCCTGGCATAAATATAATTTCAGTAAAAGCTAGAATTAAGGATGGTTTTGGTTATGAATTAATAGGTCATTTTATTTTTGTAAACACAGAGGGAGCCCAAAATGTTGGGAAATGAAAACAACTGTTTGCACCAGGTGTTTTTGAAATAAATCCCAGCAACACCACAGATTTTATCCTGCACTTTTTTGTTGACTGAGGTGAATTAAGCCCTTCTGGTGACCCAGACTTTTCCCTGCTATGTCCTGGGCATTAAAACCCTCCCTCTCCACAGGCAAACAATGTTAGTCAGTTGGTCATACCACAGCCTATTAATATGTAGATATTTTAATCACCCTCCAGATCCTCTCACAAATTGCTCAGCATGGCTTTTTCAAAGCACACAACCAATTTCCTGGTTTTTAGTGGCACTTCTTCAGAAGTTTCTCATCTGCCCAGAGCACCTTCTCCTCTCTAGAGACCCAGCACATTGTGGGATCTTTCCCCAACCCTGCTGCCCACCCCCAAAAAAGTAACTTTAGAGTTAGAGAAGTCTCAAAGCAAATTGTCTTTGTCTAAACCAAGTAGCTAATTCAGCTGAACCGCCCATTCCTGGATGGAGAAACCACTCCTCTTCATTCACAAGAATGAGAATTTAAGGTTGCAATGAATCCCACTAAAAAGTCCCCCTAGAAAAAAAAAACCCTGTAATGACAGAGTTTGACTCATACTAAACTCATTGCAACTGTGGGGCAGGGGGTAAGAAAAGGGGGAGGAAAAAAATCCGAAGGCTTCTATTCTCAAGTTTTCACTGAAAAGGCTCTGACATGAGCAAAAGCATATTAAAACTAAGAGCCTGGAGAAATGACTGCTCCCAGCTGTCTGTCCTGCCTCCTTCCCCTCCAGTGTCACCGTGTGTGTGACACAGACAGCCTGGCTCAGGCAGCAGCTGTTAAACCACTGGAAATTTCACACAGATTTAGGGTTTCTTTCATATAGGGAGTGTAACCTGCAGCTGTTGAGCAGCTGCTGTGCAGGAGCTTAACCACCCGTGCAGCAGAGCTGGGGATCCCTGGCCAGGGGGAGGACAAGTACCTGGGGGAGCCAGAGCACCCTCATTTGATCTGTACCAACCACAGCCCAGCCCTTGGTCCTCATCAGAGCTTTGATTTCACTCAGGACCAAGACTTTGGGGTCTCTGCATGGTCCCTGCTCCCCTCAGGCTCCAGGGGCACCAGCCTGGTGCCACCCAGCTCAAACCCCCCTGGAAGGAGCACTGAAGAAGTGCTGTGACCTTGCAAGTGTGGACACAGACTCTGCACCTTGTGAGTCCCTAAAGTATTCAAACATCTAATATTTAGGTTGTGTAGCTAGGTTGGAAGGTCTGCATGACAGTGAAATAACAGGATGTATTTACAGATCATAGAATCAAGGAATTACTTGGGTTGGAAAAGCCCTTAGAGGCCATCAAGTCCAACCATTACCTAGTACTGCCAAGGCCACCGCTGCCCCATGTCCCCAGGTGTCACAACCACACAGCTTTTAAACCCTGCAGGAATGGGGACTCCACCACTGCCCTGGGCAGCTGTGCCAGGGCTGGACAGACCTTTTGGTGAAGAAATTTTTCCTAATGTCCAATCTAATTCCCCAGGGGAGCCAAATCCTCTGCTATTTGGCTTCTTTTTTTTTATGAGGACCATCCAGTTTCTTACCCTTTGGCTATTGCCAAAGTCTTAAACACTGACAGCCCTTGGCATTTTCTGGACTCCTCGGGACAGAAATGGAGCCCTGGGTTCAGCACAGGGCATTCAGGAATGGTGCTCCACAGCCATGTGGGAGCTACAAGGATCCTGTTTGCTCCTGTAGGCAAACACATATTTATTACCTGGAGAACACTGCCTTTAGCCTCCAAAAAGGCTGAAACAGCAGGATTGTTAACCTGTGGGACCACAGCCACACTAAGAATGCAAACATTTCAGTGCCCCTCAGCCAAAGCACCTCTGCTGATCTCAACTGTTTAGGGTTTGTTGGGTTTGCAGCTCCCAAACCACCCAAAATGCCAGGAGAGACCAGAAGCTACCCTGGGGCTGGTGTTTCCAGAGGCTGGGCCACAGCAGTGTCTTGGAGCTGGCCTTTCCTACCCTGCTCCATGCACATTTCCCTAAGGCACTGAGAAGGTGCCCAGGTGAGGTTGTCCTGGGATCCTGTGATGACTTTAACAGATTGACCATGACCACTGATTTATACCATCAGCCTCCTGATCAAGAGCTGTCAGTTTGTTACCATGGACAGAAGAATCACTTAGCTTTGCCATAGTTCTCTCACTCTCTCTAGGCAAGCAAGGAAAACCAAGCAGAATGTTGGCTTAGAAAATGCAATCAAGTAATTTCTGTATCCTACTCTCCATGGAAAGAGAGCTCTAGTTAATTTCATTTCATCTAACCTCATTCATTCTGTTTTCCATACAAATGATCTTATCCTCTCACCATAAAAGCTCAAGACAACATCAGATTGTTCACTGTTGCCACAAAGTTGTTTTTATTGATAAGTACAAGTGAATTTATTTGGCCTGTTGCTGCCCATTTAAGAAATACTTATGAAAAATGCTCCAGAGCAGTGCCAGTGGTGCTTCATTGATGGTTCCCAGTGAGACTGCCAGAACTGTGTAGTGTTCACTCTCTGAAATTAATGAGGGAAAAAACTAGCATTGCAGGATACCATTCTATATCAACCCTGTTTTGTGCCCTGTTTTTGTCACACACATCACACCGTGAGTGGTTTCCTAAATTCTTTGCATGAAATTAATGAGAAATGAAATTCAGGTTTGCATTTCAACCAGCCACACACCCCACAAAAGTTTCACTGAGGGTGTAAAATAAATATAAATGAAATATTTGCTCTAGTTTGTTAGTTCATATCAGCCTCAGCCAGAAGATATCCAACCACCAACCCTGGGCTCCCAGGGTGGAAAATATTCCTCCTGACAGCACAACCCTTGTGAGGGCACACAAGCCTTACACACACACTCTGGGTGATGGAGCAGGAGACTTTCCAAAGAGAAGCCACGGTGCTGAGGGATGCTAGGATTTAGGAATGGACCTGGGGCAGAACCTCAGATCTACCCACCTTTGAATTTCCCTGAGTTTTTGTATTTGTGTTACAGCATGAATTTGTCTGTTCTTGCCCTTTGACAAGTTCGACAAACCAGCAAAGCTGCTGAACTCCCACTGAGGAGCACTTACAGTGGCTGGCATGCTTTTCCCAGGAAAAAAAAAAATCCTACAGAAAGGAAACACTGCAAGCAAAATATCCACATCCCTGGCTGCATCTAGCCCACAGGCACTGTGATGAGAGAGAATATACCTGTAGATATCAGAGTGGGTGGAAATGATAAAAATCCCCAACTCGAGAGGCAGCTTCCTTCATGCAGCATCATCTCCCTGCTCCTTTTGAAGAAAGACACTCACTGCTTTGGAATCTCAATAATTCCGAATTAATCCCGCCCCCTTCCCCCCCCACACGCTCTCTTTTTTTTTTGTAACCTTGTAGGTGGGAAACACTACAATGCTAATTGACATTTTCCGTCATTGATCCTTTGAAAAACACCTACATGGCCCTGCTGATAAAATCTGTGGGCAGCACCAGCCACTGGCAGCTATCACTGAGGGCAGGGCAGCTGCACTGGGATCTTCCAGCCAGCCAGAGGTGTTCTGACAAACCCCATTCTCACTGAGCCGTACAGAAAGTTGCAGCTGCAGTTGTTATCTGGGGGGGGAATGTGTTCTGGAGGGTTTCAGCTGAAAAAAAAATGCAGATGCAATGGTATTGTATTGGTATTGCATTGATGATACAATTGCAGTGACATTGAACAAGCTATAGCAATGCCAAAAAAAAAAAAAAATAAAAGGACTGGAGAAGATAGTGTAAGACAGAGGAAGTGTTCTCAAGTCTGTCTATGAAAAGGAAGAACAAAAACCATCTTCAATCTACCATATCCACTCCGAGTTCACAATTCCTGCTGGGGCTGGGGCATCCCCACAGCAGAGAGGGTGGTAAGATTTTCAGTTATTGCACTGAATGAAGGCATCTGTCAGTTGGAATCCTTGCCCACAGCAGATTCCATCCATCCTGTGGCCCAAGGGCACCATTCTCTGGTTTAGCCAAAGGAGGGTTGAGGAGTGCTTTGATCTCTGCTTAGGAGTGCCTGCACTGGGAAAATAATTAACGGGTACTAATCAACCCCAGCAGCTGAAGCCAGACAAGTGCAAGTAAGAGTAAATATCTCCCTTTCTCCAAAGGTTTGATTGGCCACATGGGACAGCCCTGACAGGAGGAAATAGACCTGCATTTCTTGGTGTCCTCAGCTCCAGACCTCACCTTTCTCAATAGTGCCCTTCAGCCCAACCCAAGTTACTGAGTGTGAATGGTCCTGGGGGGCAGGAGGGAAGAAAGGGAAATGAGGAGGAACTGGATGATTTCCTTGTGCTGAGGAAATCCTTTGGCACCATGAACCAGCCTTTCAGTGGGAAGCACCACTTGGAAAGCAAGGTGAGAACTCCCTGAAGAATGGCCTGTCCTTTGCAGGAGAGAAAACTCCAAAAGCACAACTTGTTCTTCCTGCTGTGCCAGCCAGCCCTGATGCTGCTCAGGGATGGCTTTGTCTGTCTGCAGTTGTGTCAGGACATTTGTTGTCACTGCCCTGCAGAGTGCTCAGCAATCACCTGATGTTCTCATCCTCCCACTGCACAAGTCCTTCCAAATTCTTTCTGCCTCCTCTTTGTAAGGGCTGAGGAAGCAAGAGAGCTGTGCCCTGGGCTAGCAGCAACAAGCTGGAGGGAACAGAAAAGACACCAAGCAACACATTTTCCCCTCAGTGTTAGGAGAAACTCACCTAACTGTAATAATCTGCTCAGGTTGTTCAGTGTGGAGTGTCTGGGCCCAGGATGACCCACAGAGATCTAAAGAGGTGGCCCCCAGCCACTCCTGGATGCAGCCCCTGGAGATGAGGCTCCCAGCCTACAACCCTCCCTCTGTAAAGGCTCCAGATGCTGCAAAGAAAAAAGAGAACCAGCCCTTTGAGGAATTAAATCCATCTGAGCAGGGGGGTCAAATTAAAACTGTACCTCTCACGGTTTAGAAAAAGATGTGTCCATGTCCCTCCAGTGTCACTGCTGTGACCAGCTGCTAATGGCCAGCACACCAGAGAGGGATTCTCCCAGCTGGAAGGTGTTGGTTTGTTGGCAAATCCTTGGAGAAATTCATGGAATCACAGAATCATTTGGGTTGGAAAAGCCTTCAGAGGCCATTGAGTCCAACTGTGTTCCCCCAGCACTGCCAGGCCACCACTGACCACTGTCCCCAAGTGCCACATCCACATGACTCAAGGGATGGGACTCACCACTGCCCAGGGCAGCTGTGCCAGGGCTGGACAGCCCTTTCCATGGGGAAATTCCTGCTGCTGTCCATCCTGCCCCTCCCCATGCCCAACCTGAGGCTGTTCCCTCTCCTCCTGTCCCTGTTCCCTGGAGCACAGCCCGACCCCCCCGGCTGTCCCCTCCTGTCAGGAGCTGTGCAGAGCCACAAGGTCCCCCCTGAGCCTCCTTTTCTCCAGGCTGAGCCCCTTCCCAGCTCCCTCAGCCCCTCCTCACAGGACTTGTTCTGCACAACACGAGATTTCTACCTGACTCTTGGTAATGACAAACTGAGCAGAGTGAAGGGAACACCAACTTTGGGTTGGTTTTTGCTTTATTTTTTCTATTCTTAAAGTTGTACAGAGTAAACCTCATTTACTTTGCAGCCCCTATGGTGGGGTTTCCCTTCCATCTGAAGGCTCCTCCTAGACACCTTGCAGGAATTTTGTGTTTATGAAATTGTTCCAACCTCTGCAGCTCAGCTCCCCTTGGAACAATGCATTCTCTGTGAGCCCCTGAATAGAAAACATCAGCCCATAGTGATAGAGCTCCTGTTAGTGCCCAGCCCTAGACATGGGATAAAAGTGCTTTTCAATGTGTACTTGGGAAAAAAAAATGTCTTTTAATGCTCCCACAGTACTCCTTTTACAATGCCAATGCCACTTACAGCCATTGATAGGAAGAAGTTGGACTAATCTTAGCCAGAAGTTCCCATGACCTTTCAGTATCTGCAATACTGCAACTTTTCTTAAAATTATCTTTGCGGGGAAAACAATGTAAAATATACCAAAGGACTTAGAGCAGACAAACGACTACTTGTTAAGGAGCCCAAATATTACAGGAAGATGTTTTTGGTGATTTTATGCAGCTGGTATGAGGAGGGCAAAATTCACAGGGATCAAGTGGGAATATTGAAGAACAAAACGAAAGTGAGTCAAAGGGTTCAGCAGTGATTTCACACAGTGCTTCATGGAGCATAACCTGAGGAACTCCCTGCCCTCTTATATCATCTCGAATTAGCAAGTAAAAAAGGAAGCAACTGTGATTAAATATTGGAAACCCCTTCACTTCCTTAGAATCAATAAAAAAACTCCTCAGAAAAAAAGGTTTAAAACCTCTTTTTAGGAAGCAAGCTCATAAAATCATGGAAGAACCAGAAAATCAGAGACAGAAAAATAAATCTTTGAGCAAATACATGTCAAGCAGCAGTACTGGGATACAAGGTCTAATGTAAGAAGTGGCTGAATTAGGAAGGAAAGAAGAGAAAGACAGAAGGAAATCTCTTCTCCCTGATGTCTTTGTGTACTGTAAACTGTGGTCACCAAGAAGCTATTCAACACCTCTGCCAAACAAAGCTTTTATTCTGGCCTCTGCATGTTGCAGTCACCCAGACTGATTGAAATCCCCCCAGAATTGTGACAGCTGGAATAAAATAGTGATCCTGACAGAGCAAACATAATCACAGAATGGTCTGAGTTGGAAGGGACCTTAAACCTCTTCTCATTTCACCCCTGTCATGGCAGGGTCCACTATCCCAGGCTGCTCCAAGCCCTGTCCAACTTGGCCTTGAAACATATCAAAATGATAAGAAAACAGTAACAGAAAAAAAAAGTTTTTTGAAGGACCAGGAAACAATCAGAAGCCAGATTTGAGAAAAACAAATGCAAATAGGTCTTGTGGTGCAGGGAAAAAAAATCACACTCTTGAAATGTGTCATCCCATGACACGTTTTGGGGGAGTAACACTGAAAAGCAGCAGGCTGTTAAACAGTCATCTGTTTCCAAGTGGGAAGTGCACAATTTCAGAACCAGACCTTTTCCACACATAAATGGTGGGAGAAGCACTTCAGTCTTTTTATAACAGGGAACAAGAGAAAAAAGAAGAGGCTGTGGAAGCTGTGGTGGGCTGCAGTTAAAATGGGATGGCCATATCAGTCTGGCTCTGCTGCACCCTGGACAATGACTCTGCATGGGCCAGCATGCTTGTCCTGATGTGATCTCTGGGTTATCTCCATTTCAAAACTGAACCTCATTAAAATAAACCAGATCAGCTCTGTTCCTTAAGGCTTTTCAGCACAGGAATTTGCCAAGGCACAGGTATGGTTACTCCTGGGACATTGTGGTGACACCCCATGGAAAACTGTCCACAGCCTGATGTATTTTACATATATTTTAATATTTTTTAAAGCAACAGCAAGCTGCTTTTCATGCAAGTAGGGATGAAAATATATGCAAAAACTGAAATAGATTCCTTTATTTCCATCGGGCGTTGCAGGCCGCACCACTAAGTGTTTACAGGCTGTCCTTTTAAGATTTATTTTTATATTTGGGTACTCAGAGACAGGCTCTGCAGCTTCTGCACAAGTAGAACTCCTTTTTCTGCTGTCAGTGAGAAGTTTTTTCCTAGTGAAAACAACAATTATTTTTACTAGCAACAGCTGCTGTCCTGGGCTCAGCCCAGCAGCACCCAATCTCCACAGATGTGGGAATTTTCCCTTCAATCTGGGAAACACCAACACCAGCTCTGATCTTTTTTCTTTTAAACCAAGGGTTGTCCAGACCTAGAGCAGGGATGAGCAGGGCCTGAATCTGGCTCCCTGCTCTCAGAATATCTTGGAGATATGGGCAGTGAGCTCATGGCTGGGCTCTGCCCATGGTCAACCCACCAAAAAGGGGACCACAAACCTGAGCCAGACCAAATTCCAGCGTGGTCACCTGGAAGATCTGCACTCCCAGCACTCTCCTTGTCCACAGCAGCCTCCTGCTGAACACCAACGGGATGTGGGTTCCCAAACCCCTGGGCATTTCTGAGAAACTCCAAATGAAAGGAAAAGGATCCTTTCCTGGCCATGGAAGGTCTGCAAATGCCAGACGTTCCGGCTGCCTACATTCAGCCTCAAGGCCCCTTTGTCTCATGTGAGTTATTCATAATTACTCAAGCTGCTAATTTTCCTCTCATGTAAATGATGTTGGGAGGCAAAGCATGAAGGCAGCTAGGCACGTACAGGATAATGGATTGCAGGAGGGAAGAATGGAGCTGGCGTGATGTGAGAACGGCTCTGGGTGCTAGGCAGGTTCCAGCAAACTGGAATGCTTCTGGGAATTTCCTAGGAATGTAGGTGGCATGAAAAAAAAATTCCTCTTCAGATTAATCATCAAAAAATCGAAAGGGTGAAATGTTTCCTCTCACATGGAAAAAAATCCATTTTAGTGCCATGGTGCTCCCTTCCCAAAGCAGCTCCATCTTCCAGCACGGGGACACTCGGTTCAGCCGCCCCAGAGGCGCAGCCCTTGGGGACAGCTGGGTCAAGACTTTTGAGGACATCCTGTCTGTGTTTAGGCTTTGGAAAACCTTCCAAATGAGGCCTTATAAACAAGCTCCTGGGTTTTTTTTCACAGCATCTCCACCTGACAGCTGAGTGACCATCTCCTGGGAGCACATGGCCCTCAGCACACAGCCACGAGCGCTCGCCTTTGGATGCAGAGTAAACACCAGCAGATGCACACAGCCATCACCAGGAGGTTATCCCAGGCACTTCTGCATCTGTGCTGGCCTCTACCTGCGTCACCAGCACTGAGTCTTCCATCTTAAACCTCACTGCTCTTCAAGTCAAGTAGTTTACACTCACAGTCCATGCCTTAGCTCCCCGGCTGACTGCACTGCGTGTTTTGCTAACTGTGAGGATGTCAGGAGAGGACAAGGCTGGAGTTCTGCAGGACAGTGGGGTTGTTGCTTGTCTCACATAAGGTGGGGGAGTGCTGAAAAGCAGGTCTGAACACACCTACCAGGCCTCCAGTGAACGCATGGAGTCTCCAGACCTTGTCAGGGATTTGCTCAGCTGGAAACAGTCAGCGCAGATGTGGACTGAGGTTTTCATACATCTCTGTTAATTTTCAACCTAATGGGGCTGAACCCTACGGCCAGCATTTTCAACTCTCATGACTTCCTGAGCCTGTGACTTCTTCCCACGGGACATTTGGCCTCGTGTACAGGAACACCTCTGGGCAGCACATTTCCTCTCCTTACCTTGCCCAGACCTCCCCCCCTTCCCCGTGGATTTTGCCATACAGTGCTTCCAATCAAATAAAAGTTATAGCTCAGCTAGAAAAGATGGGATATTCTCAATATAAAGAGTCTTACTGGCACATCTGTACACAGTTGAAAAGGGAGAAAGCAGCCAGAGGCCTGTGAAGTGCTAACAAGGATGGAAACACTTGCAGAAAGCTTTGAGAAGGACGGGATTTCACTCTTCCAAGTCCATGCACTGGCCCACCAACCTGTCATAGAGACTAAGGAGTGAAGCTTTTTTTGAACAAACACACACAACCAGGGGGACTTGAACTTGGTCTGATTAATGGGAAGGCTCGTATTTTTCCTCTTCTAGAGGAGAGGAAACGAAGGTGTGGGATCTGTCTTAGTAACTGGAGGAAGGAGAGGGCGATTCCAGCTTCTTTCCAGCAAAAGAGCAACATGTGTCAGTCAAAGAGCTGAGTCAGCTAAGCACCATCTGTGTAATTAACCATAACATGAGTAAGATTCCTGGGGTTTTCTTCTTTTATCTCATTCCTTTACTGCAAATCTATTTTTTCAGCCTCATGTACTCTTTAATCTGTCTTGTCTAGTTACAACTGTGTCAGTATGAGCTGAGACACAACAAAGTGTTCTCCTGCCCTGGGGCTGGAGGCTCTTCAAACTGGCTATGGGGGCTTGAAATCACTGTGCTACCTCCCCAAAATACTGCTGTGGTGGGCATTGAGGTTGGCTTCAACAAGGTCTACAACAGGTCCCTGAGGAACTGCTCTGATCTCTGCTCCCTGTGACAGGGACAGCACCCAGGGAAGGGCTGGAGCTGTGCCAGGGAGGTTTAGGTTGGGTATCAGGGAAAGGCTCTTCCCCCAGAGGGTGCTGGCACTGCCCAGGCTCCCCAGGGAATGGGCACAGCCCCGAGGCTGCCAGAGCTCCAGGAGCCTTTGGACAGCACTGCCAGGGATGCACAGGGTGGGATTGTTGGGGTGTCTGTGCAGGGCAGGAGCTGGGCTCTGCCAGAGCTCCAGGAGCCTTTGGACAGCACTGCCAGGGATGCACAGGGTGGGATTGTTGGGGTGTCTGTGCAGGGCAGGAGCTGGGCTCTGCCAGAGCTCCAGGAGCCTTTGGACAGCACTGCCAGGGATGCACAGGGTGGGATTGTTGGGGTGTCTGTGCAGGGCAGGAGCTGGGCTCTGCCAGAGCTCCAGGTGTGTTTAGACACCACTCCCAGGAATGCCCAGGGTGGGATTGTTGGGGTGTCTGTGCAGGGCAGGAGCTGGGCTGGGTGATCCTTGGGGCTCCCTTTCCATCTCAGGATATTCCATGATTCATGTCAGACACCACTTGGGAGATGAACTGCTGCTGACCAGGTATGGGAGTGAAAAAGATCTCTCCAGTGACCAAAAAACTCAAGAAATGTCTCTGACCTGTAGCAAGACAGTTGAATGTGCACACAAGCCTCAGAAAGGTGCAATGCTTCACACTGGTTTTCAGCTTTTAAATGCTATTTCTGTTTCAGTTCACTCCCTGCCATCTGTCTTGATGGGAAACACCTAACCCACAAAAGGTCTTTCAGTTCCACCTAGCCCCAACAGATAATTTTGTGCAGAAATACCTAATTTATCACACAGTCAAAATAACATTGCATTTTCACATGCAACTCCAGGAAGCAGCATGCTCTTAGGATGTCACCTGTTGGGTCCATTCCTCATTTCCTGCCCAGAAAAATCCATTAGTCTTCAACTCAACAACTACATCTCAGGACTATAACCTACCCCTCACCTTTTCTGTTTATTAGTTGAGTCAAGAGGCCGGAATGGGACTGGGAAACACAGAGATGTCACTGGTCCATTTCCAAATTGCTCCACGTTCTCCAGAGATTCATGTTCAATAAAACCCCTCCTCTCTGATACCTTCATCCCTTCCTATCTCCTTCTTCAACAGTTGGGTTCAAGCTGTGTGAATCAGTTGTTTTAAGAGAATAACATTATTCCTTGAGTTTTAACAGGGCAAAAAGTGATTTTACATGTTAACATTTTCAATATGTTCTGGAAGTCAAAGTATAGCTAAATAATAGCTTGGGGCACTTTATAATAGAATTCTAAAACAGATTGGGTTGGAAGGGAGCTTAAAGTCCATATTGTTCTAACACTACTGCCATGGCAGGGACACCTCCCACTGTCCCAGATTGCTCCAAGCCCTGTCCAGCCTGGCCTTGGACACTGCCGGGTGAAATGAACGGGCAAGGAGAACCTGCTCCTTTCTAAATGCCTTTATCAGGTCCAGGTGGGGGGTCCAAGGGGTTGTGCACACATCGCCACTGCTCCTTTTGATGGCACCAAGGAGAAGAAGAGCAGTTTTGCTCCTTTAGCAAACTGGCGTTTGTTGGTTTTGCTCTTATAGCAAAACTGGGGCTTCCATTCTCACAGGTGTGCCTAGGAACACACTAAGTTGGCTCATTGTCTAGGGTCCCACTTTGGCTCAGTTCTTGTCAGGTTATGGTGATTTTTAAAACTTCATTGGGTAGAAGGACGTCTCCTGCCAGTAGGGCCCAGTGTTCTGCTCTTCTGATTTTCTGTTAGCCTGTTATTTCTAGGGCTCTTAGTTTGATTTTAAATGTCCTTTGATCTGCGTATTTCCCAGGAGTACTTTTCAACGCCATCTTGAGAAGCAGTGGAGGCCGCACTTCCCGCAGACAACAGGGGTATCAACAAATGGGGCAACTTGAAGGTTTAACATCTAACAATAATCTTGTAATAACATTAACCGATCTTACTTCTAACAATAACCTTGTAATAACATTAACAGCTTTACTTTCATAAATTTATGAACTTGTTCATAACACCAGGGATCCAGGGGCAGCCCCAGCTGCTCTGGGCACCCTGTGCCAGGGCCTGCCCACCCTCCCAGCCAGCAATTGCTGCCCAAGATCCCATCTGTGCCTGCCCTCTGGCCCTGGGAGCCATTGCCTGTGTGCTGTCCCTGCAGGCCTTGTCCCCAGTCCCTCTGCAGCTCTCCTGGAGCCCCTTCAGGCCCTGCCAGGGGCTCGCAGCTCTCCCTGGAGCCTTCTCTTGTGCAGCTGAACAGCCCCAGCTGTGCCAGGCTGGCTCCAGAGCAGAGGGGCTCCAGCCCTGGCAGCAGCTCCGTGGCCTCCTCTGCCCTGGCTGCAGCAGCTCCACGTCCTTGTGCTGTTGGAGATTCCCTTTGAAAGTAATAAAATGTACTAAATACCCAAAATCATTCCATATTTGTTCAACAAAGGTGCTACAGGACCACTGAATATCTGGTCTGCGTGGGGCTGAGGTTTTTCCCCTCCTGGGAAGGATGTCAGCAATGTTCCATTCCACACAGAAACCACAGGTTGCAACTTCTCATGCTAAAAATCACCAGCACCATCACATCCCCTGCAGAGCTGGAAGCAAGCCCAAGGAGCCTTCACAATCACTTAGCAGGCACCAGAAAGGAAAGAAGACACCTCTGCTTCCCTTGTGCATCTTTATGAACTGGAAGCACAGCCAGGTGGTGAAACCACACACAAGCTGAACCCTGCATGTCCAAAGCAGGCTGGCACCTTCCATGAGGGCAAAATAAATTGAGTCAGGGGTGACTCGCTCTTCTTCACTCCTAACACCCCCTCAGGTTCATGGTGCTCAGTGGTTTCTTTAAAAATTTAGCCTTTGGGCTTCTGTTCTTACAGGAAAAATGTAACTGTCCCCAGCATACAACCAGAAGCTGTTTCTAGTGGGTGCTGGGGAGACAGAGCTCAAACAGCTCAGGAATGAAAAGGTAAAAAAGCCTCCCTGAATCCAGGATTTCAAACAAGCCAGGTGATTTCAAACAACTTTTTGTGTTGGGAAGAAGAGATAGGGAAGGGAATAACTTTTATTTAATTTAATAAGGGAGAGAGCCAAGGCTAAAGCTGACACAGAAATGAAATGCCTCTAAAAGACAGAGGTGAGGAGGGACCACTCCAGGTGGCACTTTCATTTCTGGAACTGGGTCCTGGCTGAGTTCAACACCTCTAAGGACTACTACAATGAGTTGCCTCCTCCACAGCTCCTGTAGTCCTCATTCTACTGTATTTTTCTATAATATAATCACCAAAAAAACAGAAGGAACAATTGGGAAGGAACATTTTCAGTTTCTCTTTTGAACTCCATCATACAGCAGTTACTTCCCTGGAAAATAACTGGCCAACAAATCAAGATCAAAATAACTTTTTCTCCAGGGATTTTTTTTTTTTTAAGTGTAAATTCTCCTGTCTACATAAAATCAGAAAATAATAGCAGCAACACCCCAAAAAATGGTTCTGCATATTCAAAGTATCAAAATTAATCAATTTTCTAACTTTTGGGTAACAAAATAATTTCAAAGTGTCTATTTCAACAAAAGTATTAGCTCCTGGTGCCATGTTAATTAAGAATAGACTACAGAGTTTCTAATCAGACAATGTAATAATTCTAAGGTAGATCATTAGAATAATGAACAATTTTGTATTGTCAGGCTATGAATTAGCTACAGCTGAAAAGCAAAAAGCATCTACCTAGAAACATGGTCCATCTACAGAGATGTGTAGAGAGGGGAAAAAAAAAAAAAAGAAAAAAGAAAAATTATGAAAAATCATGACTGAGGATGTGGATTTCTTCATAATGGCAAAACTAAAGTTGGGTTTTAATAGTCTTCAACCAGCAAAACTAAATCACATTAATAGGTTTTAAAAAATGTGTTTTCTGAACATGCATGTGAAAGACTGGTTCTCCTCAAGGCCACACATCCCACATTGCCCAGGCAGGGGACTAGGCCCCAGAAGAGATTTTTTTAATGTTTTACTGATATGGTATTGCACTGGAGATTTCCTTTAAAGAGCGGCCACTGAAGGCAGCAAAGCAAATTTCCAAGCTAACATTTCAAGGAAATAAGAAGTGCCTCAGTGCTTTTTGAAAGCCTCTTCTGTCACTGCATAGCACGACCATATCTGCTGAATTCTCTCTGCAACAATCCCCCTCTCAAAGGAGGGCTCTGAAACCTTCTCAGAAGGTGAAACTCTGCAAATCTCTCTGCAATGAGAAATTTCTCTCTCTCTCTATCAGCAGCGTAAATTCACCAGGAAAAAAAAATCTGTCGTTTAGCAGAATTCACTTGGGAAAAGTCTTCGTGGTGGGGTTTTCTTTTGAATACTTGTGCAACGATAAAATCAAAGTCAAAGATCTGGAGATAAACTCCAGTTGAAGATCTGGAGAGGCAGTGGGGACCTCACCAGCCTTTCCCAGCTTGCAGGGCAGGATGCTTTAATGGCACCTGGTACATTCCCATAACACCCACCTTATGCAAACAGCAGCAACCTGTTGGGTAGAACACGGCTTGTTCTGGCTTGGGGCAGGCAGCCCTGCCTCCCAAATGGCACTTTTGGTTCATGGCCCTACTGAGACTCTCCCCATCCTCTGGGGCTTGTTAGGGTGCCTCAGGATGGTTTGGGCTAGAAAGGACCTTAAATCCCATCTCAACCACCTCAATCCACTGTCCCAGGTTGCTCCAAGCTCCGTTCAGCCCAGACTCGAATGTTTCACAGCCTCAAACTGCACTAGGGGAGGATCAGGTTGAACACTCAGAGGAATTTTTTTACAGAAAGGGTGATTTCACACTGCAAGTGGCTGCCCAGGAAGGTGTTTGGGTCCCCATCCCTGGAGGTGTCCAAGAAATGGCTGGATGTGGCACTGAGTGCCCTGGGCTGGGTGACACGGGAGGGATCGGGCACAGCTTGGACTTGATGGCCTTGGAGGGCTTTTCCATTCCAAGTGATTCTGGGATTCTGTTTCCAAGGATAGGGCACCCACCGCCCCTCTGGGCAATCCTTTTCCTCTCTTGGACACAGCAGCACAGGTACATGCTATTTTCAGCTGGGGGGAGGGATCTATCCCCAGGCAGGCATCTGTCTCCACAGGAGGAGATGTTCCCCAGTGAGGTCGTGGTGTGCCTGAGGGTCATTCCTGTCCCCAGACCACAGCAGGAGATGTTCCCCAGGGAGGTCGTGGTGTGCCTAGTGATCACAGCAGGAGATGTTCCCCAGTGAGGTCATGGTGTGCCTAGTGATCACAGCAGGAGATGTTCCCCAGTGAGGTCCTGGTGTGCCTGGGGGTCATTCCCAGCTCCTGGGGCCCCTCCTGCCAGCCCCACACGTAACAACCAGGCCCTGCCTTCACTGTCCAGCATGAAGAGTGACAAATAATGGGAGACTGGCTAAATCTACTGGCTGATCCATGCCTGGATAAGTCATCTCAGCTGCCTCAGTCACACAGGGAAGCTGTCATGACTTGATGCCCCTTTTCTTCTCCCCTCAGCACACGAGGAGTGGCCCCAGCCATAGTGATGCCTCCAGAGCAGAGCATGCTCGGCACAAATATTGCTGTTATTACTCACAAGCAGTCATTAGAGGGCTTTCTCCACCCAGGTACTTTGCAGCAGAATTGGATGCATCATTTGCTTTGGTGATGAGCTGCATCAACCCATCTGGCCCCATCCAAGGTGCTCTTTATGCAGGAGACCCCCCAGTCCTGGGAGATCATGTACCTTGAAGGACACCAGCACAGAACTCCACTTGGATGTGGGATGAGCTGGATTGCTCCATTCTTTGGAGCAGAGCCATGAGCAGTCATTGCTACCAGCTCTCCCTCTAAGGAAGATCTGGGTAAATTATTTTCTAGCTCCTTTCCATATGAATAGTCCTAAAAATGCAAAGAAGCCAGCAGGTATGGCTGAGACCAGACATACTTTGATTCTTCAGCAGGAAACAAAAGAGCTGAGAAGATCCTTCTCAGTACATAAGTGTGATGGGAAATGACTTAGTTCAGTGTTGGTAAAGCTCAGGAAAACATCCAGCCTGGCACAGCTGCAGAAGAGAGGTGGACGTGATCCTGAGGAACAGCAAATTACTTTATTTATTAAGTCTCGTGCCAAAAATACTAGAGCAGTATTTGCTTGTAGAAATATTTAGTTCAGTCTGGGACTGCCCTTCCTGAAGCTGGTGTGGGATTATTTATCTAGGCAGAAAATTGCAGGGTGTACTCAGGTAGGAATAACATGGCCTGAGCTGGGATCTGCTCCTGTCACTGGTGAAACAACTGGCCTGGCAGAGCAGCCCATGGGGAGGGGGATAAAAGGGTCCTTTTCCCTCCTGCCCCAGAGGATGAAATGTGAAAGCATCTCCTTGAGGAGCCCCTGAGCAGGGTGAGCAGCTGAAGAGGACACATTTCCCCCAGGCATGCAAGGGCCCAGTGTCCTGTGGCATCCCCCTGTTCTCCTCAGCCTGTGGTGGGATGGGTGGGATTGGGGGAAAACCACTGGTTTCAGGCAAAGGCAAGAGTTGTTAGTAGATTAAAGGCTATGGAAGAGAAAGGTTGTCCTACTCACAGCTCTAACAGGGTTGTGTGAGGGCCACAGACATCTCTGCCTTCTGGAGACCCACCTTAGGCAGAGAAGAGCCCACCTGAAAGACCTGAATGGATGCTGTCGAGTAAATCTGTTTTACAGCCCCTTAAAAACACACAGGGACAGGGCAAACCTTGGCAAATGCTTTCACTCCATGATGAAGGTTTCATCAAATTCTATTGGGAAATGTCTCAAGCAGTTTTCCCCAACATGAGGGAGGCAGCTCCAACCCTAGAAATCCTCTGGTTCAGCCAAACATCACGTGGATCTCTCTCCTTTACCACAAATCCATTTCTGACCTGATGTCCAGAGGCTGTCATTCCATAATTTGCCCCTCTTCCCCTCTCCCCATCATTACTCCTGCACTCTCCCTGTCAGCTGCTGCAGTACCAAAGGTGTATCAGTATCAGACCCATTTTTGTCCTGCAATGGGCTGGGCAGGTCAGGAGGGTGCAGAACATGGACTGCAGGGACAGGCACCCCCAGGCATCCCCAAGCTGGGTGCCCAAGGGGGAAGAGGGTCCAATGACAGACTACACAATTTTGGATGGGGCTGCAGCCCCCTGTACCCAGTAACATCTTGCTCCTACAGATAAAACAGGGATCTCATCATCTTTGGTTCTGGGATGTCTCATGTACACCAGGACAGTAATATACACCAGAAATATTTCCCAGACCTGGCAATCTCACAGCTGATAATGAGAAACATTTTCTTTAACAGAAGATTTCCAGGCATAGAAACATTAAGAAGAAATCTTATCAATGTTAAAAATGAAGACAAATTATTCCAAACCCAGGACAAGGATTCTGTAAATCTGTGAATTGCTCCCAGTGGTGGGAAGAGAGAGCCAACAAGTATCTTGTCAGGAGTACATGCAGAGATGGGTACCACTGCAGGAAAGCCCTGGATAAACTCTTGGGGCTGACCTGCCCCTCTGATTTACCCCAGTGCTGAGCAGTGATGGGGTCCTGGGGTCACCATCCTGGCCCGGGAGCACTGCTGGGGCAGGGGGTACCAGGGAGCAGGAGGTGGAAACCTGCTTCAAAGCAATCCAGGGTAACCACTGCAGCTAAAAATCCTGTGGGCCTATCACTGCAGCTACCAAAGCTCCTGTTCCAGATAGGAATTTGGAGATAAGAGAGTGTGCAGAGCCCACGGAGCATTAGAATTGTGCTTCACCCAGCGTGGCAGTGACTCAGGCTGCCAGCATGGGTAAGTAATTCCCCCCCCTCCATCTTTCTTCTCTTGCTCCATCTGCACCAAGATTGGTGCAGAACTATAGAAACTGTATTAATAAAGGTCTTTTATGTGGGTTTAATCATCTCCCAGGATCTGCCAGACCACAAACTTGAAACTCTTTATGAATGTGACTCACTCCCAGAGCACACGTTCATTGGTCGACAGACTCTCCTGATTTTGCCCTGTGAAATTCTTTTTCCTATTGGAAGAGAGGGCCTGAGGTGTTACCTATGCTGCAATTGAAGTTCATTGACTCACAGTAACCCCAGATACTTGTATTACATTATCTGACACTCATTCATTCATCCCAGAGCAGCCTCACAATAAACACTGACCCCCCCCCTTCAGCAGGAATTACCATGTGTGCAGATGCACTTCCTACTTTTGCAACATGTTTTACAGGGTAAGACTATCTGCAAGACCAAAAGAAAAAGAAAAATAAGTTATTTTTCTCCCCAAATATATTAAACATCCAGATTTGCCACAGTGCACTGAAAGAAAAGGATCTGGATGAAGAACCTCAATGTGTTTTGAATCAGTATCAGATCCCACTTAGGAGCTTGTGTCTGACCTGCAGAGAAATGCAGTACAGCCAGAGATGAATGAATTTTAGTGACGTTTTTAGAGTCAAATATGAGCTTGGCAAGTGATTCATAAAGAAGAAAGCTGATAAATATGGACGCAGAGTTCAGCACTGGCAATTTAAGCTGAGCTGGGGTTGCTGCAATATTAAACCCATTGAATGTCTGTATTGTACAAAGATCTCTCAAGTTCCTGTTCCCCTGAGCTGCAGATGGATGGGGGATCCCGGGTCAGGCTCATGGGCTCTGTGCTGCACACATAATCCACGGAGCCAATTAGAGGCTCATGCACATCATCACAAATCTCTGCTGGTGCAGAAAAACGGAAAGGAGAGATTTCCTGCTTACAAAGAGCCAGGAAATGTCCAGCTTGGCAGAGGTGTGAAACTCAAACCCTGAACACAGGTGATGGGCTCAGCTGCTAAAGAGGAAACTATTCACTGGGGGGGCATTGCAGAGACCTATGGATTTGACCCTCTTAACAAGCATCTGTTTGTCAAGTTCACCAATTCACAGGAGCCCGGGGGCACCTCCTCTTCATGTGTTTATTTGTACATCTGCACTCACAGCACTGTGCAGACCATCTCCCACCCAGGGCTGCCCCTCAGGCAACCTCCCAGGCTGCCCTTCCAGTGCAACAAAAATCAGCCCCCAAATCTGGACCTGCTCACCACCCTTACACATTTACACCAGTTAAAGTGCCTCGCTGGAAAAACTCAGAGCAAAGCAGGCAGGGAAGAGGTAAATGCATTCTTAAATATCTTCTCCAAGGGGCTGGATCCTCTGCAGAGCAGGACATAATAAAAAGCTAATATCGTCACAGCTTGTCCTCCCCAAACTGAGCACTGGCTCACACACTAAAGAAAATGTCTTGGATGCCTGTCTGGAACACAGCCACTTGCTGACAGCCTACCAAAACATTATATACAGGGCTATCTTACCTTCCAATTACACATCCCCAGGGTGTTCCCTAAATATGACTACACTGATTATATTCAGCAACCCTCCTTTTATTGAAAGGCACTTATTTCCCCTCTCCCTCACAATTTATTCCAGACACACTAGAAGCTGAATAAAAAACACTGAACTCTGTTGCCCATTTTAATTTCAAATACAATTTTAATTTTAAATTTTAATTTCCAAACACGGTTTTTGCTTTACATGTTTCTCAAATGCCTTTAGTATCCTGGTGTATCCTGCTGGTTACTCCAGTCACCAGTACATTTTTTTCCCAGAGCAAACATCTGTACGGAGTACTTTCCTCAGTTTGGCACAAGGAAATTGGTACTAGAGGTGAGAGAAGAAAGGAAAGTCCTGAGGATGGATGAATGGATGGATGGAGGTCCCTTCTCCATCCACCTCGGATGTGATAGCATAGAGTTCCTATCGCACAGGAAAGGTCTCTGATATCACCACTTCTTCTGTATTTGCACAGTACATTTGGCTCCCCCGTGAGCCATGACCACGTCAGCATTGGCAAACTCCACTCCAGTGTTGACATCTCTTGCAAACACCCGCTTCATTCAACAAACAGCACTAAAATGCACATTAAAGTATTTGAGGCGTCAGCAGAGCAAAATAATACGCACATGGATATTTTACCAACATACTCATGGACTGGGGAAAATCCTTATTTACCACAGATTAGCAGACCTCTTCTGTCAAAAGGCTAAAAAAAATGCAGCAGCCTGAAATAGAAACAAACACACTTGTTTGGTCACTAAGGTCAGCACTGCTCTCCTGTAAGGAGCTTTGTCATCCAGCTCGCAGGAGTGCCCAGGGCTGTGCTGCAGTGATTGCAGCCCTCCCTGTGTGCCCAGGGCTGTGCTGCAGTGATTGCAGCCATCCCTGTGTGCCCAGGGCTGTGCTGCAGTGATTGCAGCCCTCCCTGTGTGCCCAGGGCTGTGCTGCAGTGATTGCAGCCATCCCTGTGTGCCCAAGGCTGTGCTGCAGTGATTGCAGCCATCCCTGTGTGCCCAGGGCTGTGCTGCAGTGATTGCAGCCATCCTGTGTGCCCAAGGCTGTGCTGCAGTGATTGCAGCCCTCCCTGTGTGCCCAGGGCTGTGCTGCAGTGATTGCAGCCATGTGTGTGTGCCCAGGGCTGTGCTGCAGTGATTGCAGCCATTCCTGTGTGCCCAAGGCTGTTCTATAGTGACTGCAGCCGTTCCTGTGTGCCCAAGGCTGTGCTGCAGTGATTGCAGCCCTCCCTGTGTGCCCAGGGCTGTGCTGCAGTGATTGCAGCCATGTGTGTGTGCCCAGGGCTGTGCTGCAGTGATTGCAGCCATTCCTGTGTGCCCAAGGCTGTTCTATAGTGACTGCAGCCGTTCCTGTGTGCCCAAGGCTGTGCTGCAGTGATTGCAGCCCTCCCTGTGTGCCCAAGGCTGTGCTGCTGTGATTGCAGCCATCCCTGTGTGCCCAGCACTGGGCTGCTGTGATTGCAGCCATCCCTGTGTGCTCTGCACTGGCTGGTGCAGGTACACATCCCTGTGCCTCACCCATCACACTCCTGGGTCCCCAGCCAGCATCCCACATTCCTGACCAGTGTGAGATGCTGCCAGGCAGCCCGGAACCTCTCTGCCTTCCTAGGAGCTGATACAAGAAGCAAAGAGGTGCAAAGCCAACCTGAGTGGGACCAGGCTCCAGCTGCTGTTAAAGCCTCAGAAAACCCCAACTCCAGTCAGTGACTGCCAGCACCAACATCTGGATTCACTGAACCAAGTCATGGCTTTGATTTCCTGCGATTCACCTGTGAGATAAAGTGCTCAACCAGCTGCATCAGACATAGGGTAGAAGAATAGACCACTATACTCTCTTCAGAAACCTTGGCACACACAGATGTCCTCACTGAGGTCAGGCTTCCCAGCGCTCAAGGCTGCCTGCCCTGTAAGGCCATGGGCTCCCCAGGACACCATGCACAGCAGGCTTTCCTACAGCCTGCTCCAGTAATTTTGTTGTCAGAGCACTTCTTTTTAAAGGTGTTTGTAGAAGGCAGAGAGGGATAATCATGGCTGAGCAGGAAAGCACAGGCTGGATGAAATCCAGGGCGAGTGCGCTGAGCTGCGATGCGGTGCTGTGGGACTGCTCCCGTGAGCTGCAGGGAGATGGTTATGGATGTGCTGCAATACAGCCTCTGGGGTTTGCCTTTTTTTCTTTCTCTTTTCCTTTTTCTTCTTTTCCATAAAGAGCTAATATCTTGGGAAGCCTTCCAAGGCAGCTCGAAAGAGAGGTGGACATGCCAAAACATGATGCGTGCTGGACACCGCTCCCCGCTGCAGGCTGCCAACCAGCTTCTCCAGCCAGCTGCTTTAGGAGTTGACAAGTTTTTCCATAGTCCAGGATCAAATTTAGAAGCAGTGATCCAGCTAGCAGCAAGCAGCACAGATGGTTTCTTTGTCAGGAGAGCAGCAGGTAGAGATCTTCCAGCTCAGAAGACTGATCTGCCTGGTCTCAGGTCTCCCTGTTGACTCAGAGCAGGATAAACCTCAGCAAGCTTTGGTGGGATTCAGGCTGGAAGACCCAAACCCACCCCAGGTAGGAGATGACAGATAGGTGCTTTTACCCTCCTTTAACTTCTCCCACGACCTGCGCTCTGTGATCCACATGTTTATTTGCTCTGCAAGGTGGGGCTGATTCCTGGCACTCTTTGGAAAGCCACCAGCTGCTCCAAGAGACCTTGGTGAGTGCCCTTTTGCAGCCATTATGTTTGCAATAAACTGCCAGAAAGCCCATAAAACCAGGGGAAAAATCCAGCTCAAGTGTGGGTCCAGCCCCGGAAGAAGCGAGAATTTCACTGGATTTAGCTCAGGGGTGCTCAGATCTCAGCCTGGGCTTTCTGCCAGGCACCAAAAGCTCCCTGCAAACCCAGTCTGGAGACAGAGCTTTGCCATGGCAAATGGGCTGGGAATATCTCTGAAGGGGCTCCACAAATCCCCATGCACTGTAGTGAGGGCCCTGCCAGGAGAGAGCACTGTCCAGCTACTGGAAGGGGGAACTGAAATGTTAAAGTTCAGGTCTTAACACCAAAATCTCCCCTCAAGCACCTGAGCTTTGTGCTGGGTCACACTGCAGAGCGGGATAACTCCTCTGGCCCTCCCAGTGCCTGGGCTGCTCTCTGGGGCTGACAAAGGCAGAAAACCTGTCTCCACCTCCAGCACTGAGCTGTATCCTCACCTCCAGCGAGGACCAAACCCGCGTGCCTCAGTTTCCCCACCTCCTACAGGGGCCCAGCAGCACTTGCCCAGCAGTGCTTTGAAGTCTCTCACAGTGCAACTCATACCACATGTAAGACCTAAGTACCATTGCAGTGTAATTATAATAATTTCCCTTATTAAACGTGGCTGTTTCTTCTCCACTGAGACCTTTCCCTGCTGGCTCACAGAACACAGAGCAAGAGGAGCCCTGCTCACACCACTGCTGTTCCAGGCCACGTCTCTGGACTCACACCACCCTCCTGCACCATATTTCTTTGGGGAATGCAACACAAAGGGCGTGGGAAGCACGGGGGGACCGGGCCCTTGATGTGCAGCACTCAGACAAATCCCGTCGAGCTCGCTCCTTCTCCCTTGCCTCTGCCTCTTTGTAGCCGTGACCTCTCCCTGGCGAGGCCAAACTTCTCGATGGCATTTCAGGGCTGACCAGGGCCCTGAATGGGGAATTAGCCAGAACACAGCCTCCTTTGTTGCAATACTTCTTCTAATATATGTAAATAGGGCAGGGTGCTGCTCCAGCCCCGGCGCCCACCAGCAGGTACAGACCTTCCCCCAGTGGCAGAAGCCAGACTGGCCAAGCCCAGGTTCCTGGGTGAAACACAAGCTGCATTCCTCCTTCCCAGCCTTCCCAGCAGAGAAACATGAACGTCCCAGATAAAGCCATCCACCATTCAATATTTCACAGGGCAAGAATGCACTTCATCCTCTCTAGGGTAGGGTTTTCAGGCCATCTCCTCCTGCTGACAGATTACTGCCACTCAGCTTGGGGGTCTGGAACAGGACACAACACCCTACAGTGCAAGCTGGCAATGCCTTCAGACCCAGCTGATCCTGCTTCTTGTCCATGCTTTCTTGAGATTCTTTTGTCCTTTACCTCTGGTGTGGGGTCACCCATTGTCCTGCATGACCATGGGTTGGTAACCTTCACAGGAAGGTGACAGCTCATGCTCTCATCATGCTTTGGGACACTAAACTGGTGTTTGCATGTCTGAGGTGGGAGGTAAAACACTCCTTCCAGACACAGACTGCTACTATCAGGTTCAGGCTGGAGCTCCATGGGCCCAGGAGCAGGGAATTCAGACACAGAACTGCCACCTGAAGCCCAGGACTTATCCCATGTTCTGGTCCATGTAGTCAATAAACAGAAAAAAAATCAAGGTTTGGTTGTGAGACACAAAAATCCTTCAAGCACATATGAGGGGAGCTCCAAGACAGACACCAGACCTTCCTGCCGTAGTGTTTTAGTGACTAAGAGTCTGTCCTGTGGCAGAGTGCAGCTGAGGGGAGCCACCAGAGGAAAGGGAGGGTGGGATTTTGCTCTACACATCCCCATTTCAATGCACAACACTGTACTTTCACTTTTGGTAGCAAAAACACAGAGCTACCAGGCAACAAAGACAGTAAAGAGAAGAAAAAAGGAAGAGGAGGAGACAGAGGGGGAGTGGGATCAGAGATTAAAGGGCACCCCGAGCCTCATACAAAACATTTCACTTTTGATCTTGTCCTTGATCATGAAGGTCCATCCCACTTTTGCACAGTAAAAGGTCATATTATGGCTTGTTTTCTCAACAAAAAGAAATACAACACCACAAACTGGCAGAAATTTTCTCTCACGCACAAACCTGAGCAAGGGTCACATTTCCTAAGAGGTCAGTGTCTATCCTGCCTTAGCAGAGGACACAAGAGAGCCCAGAAGGTCTGGGGTTTTTCTGCAGCTCTGCTTTCTGTGTGAATGTAGATGAGCAGTTTAGGATCCAGCTCCTTCCACCATGCCCCAGGCTGGCAAGTTTTTAAGCAAATTGGACAAAGAAGGAGAGATCTCAAGGAACCAGCTTTTCTACAAGGCTTATGAAAATTTGTGTTGGGAAGAACAGAGTGAGGGGGGAAAAAAAAAGACCCTGTAAGTGTATCCATTCAGAGTAAGAATCAACCTGTGGGTTCACATCCTATTAAATAATGGAGGAACACACACACCAGAGACCTCTTGAAAGGCATTGGCCATCAGAGAGCTTTTAATCAGAGCTCCTATTTTCTTCAGCACCAAAGTCAATCAACATCAAGACACAAACTCATGGTAAATCAAGCATCCTGGCTGCAATGCTCACAGGGTTTTCCCTTTCCTTTCTTTTGGACTAAGTACAAGAAACAAAAAGCTTGTTTCCAAACTGTACAAATTTCAAGTGAGCAGCTGTTCAGCACAGAAAGACCCAGAGCTAATTACCAAGCTCATCTAACAAGCTCCTTGTGAGGCTTGCAGGATGATTCAGGTTGGAATGGGCCCCGGGGGAGCTCTGCAGCCTGAACCCCTGCTCCAGGCAAGGTCAGCTCTGAATTCACACCAGCTTGCTCAGGGCCTGCTCCAGCTGAGTCACAGAAGCCTCCAAGGATGGAGACTGCAGCCTCTCTGGGCAGAGCTTCTCCTGCAGATCCCTAAGTTGGGATGTCAGGGGCAAGGAGGTACTGGTTGGTCCAAGGGAATCTCAGAAATGTCACAAAGAACAGAACTGATCTTCCTCTCGGGGTTCCCCATCTTATCAATGCCTGTTAAAACCAGGAGGACAACAGTTTGGGCAAAATCCAAAGAAAAACCCACTTTAACTTAAAACACCTCTGCAAAACGAAGTTCTCCAGGGAAAGCACAGAGCACAACCTTTTCCCCTGCAACTGCATTAGGAAAAATCCACCCATTGCCTGCCCACGGTGATCTCAAGCCCTAAATTTAAACTAGGAAATCAGCTGTCATTGGGAAAGTAACCTGGGTATTTTCAGCCCCCGAAGAGGAGGATTCCTGGCATAGCCTGGGGCTGCTCCGTGGCAATCACAGCGCTCAGTTGCCTTTTGCGGGAATAAACCTCGGGACTGGCCCCAGGGAGGGGAGCACGGCAGGTTCAGCTGGTGTGAGGTGTGATGGGTGCAGGTCTCAGCCCACTGCACAAGCCCTGGGAAGTCTTTGGCAGAGCCCCAATGCACCTAAACAGTGGTTATTAGGCCCAGAAAGAGTCAGTCCCTGGCTACTGCTAGTAAACAGCTGGATAGTCCATAAATGCAGGTGTGTGAGGTTACAGCCCAGATGGGGGCTGGTCTCAGCTAGCCCAGCTCAGGTGTTTTTACATAATATTTCCTACCTTACAGAGGTGTTTACATTCTCATCCCCTACTTTCCTGCACGACCAGAGCTCATTTCCAGCAACTTGATGCACACCTTATGAAGCAGGCCACAGACAGCAGGAATTGAGCAGTTTAGATCCTGATCAATATAGAAAAGGCTGTGACCACACTGTTATTGCATCCCTGGCTGAACTAAAGCACTTTCTGAAACCAATGGTGAGGTTCAGCTCACAACAACATGGGAGCAAGCCCAGGTGCTAAAATTTTGATAGGATCAGAAAAGAAAGTGGTTTGTCACAAGCAGCAAGTTCTTCCTGCAAAGATACAAGTGCAGCACATAACTGTACTGGTGGGAAAGAACCAGTGCTAATCTTCACTCCTGTTTTATTCATGGCCTCATTTCCCTCTGCCAGAGGCAGGGGTGAAGACCCATCCATGGGATTATTCTTGTTAATGAGTGAACAGGAAAGAGCCCAGAACGACTCAGTTTCTAGACCAAGATTGGGGGATTAATGCTCAATATATTTATCTGTGATCTGAGTCTGTGACAGCTGGGACATCTTGCTTAGACTTAACTTTATGTCAGCTCCTGAGCTGTCAGAGCACATCCTGGTGAGACCAGAGTAGGGTGACAAGCACAACACTGCTGCCTGTCTCTGTATCACCTCCCCCTGGCTGTAACTCTCCACTCCTTTCCTGCACACAAAAATGTGGCTCTGGTGAAAGCTCCCTCAGCACAAGGCACCTGAATCTGCTCAGCACTTTCCACCTGCTCTAGGCTGTGCTGCAAGACCCCTCTTCCTCCCAGGTTAGGCAAGTACCTGTGGTGCAGCTGCTGATCCAGGTGTTTTCCTCATGTACCTCAGCAATACACAACTGAATGGCCACCAATCCCACCTTTGTGTCCAGCATCTCCCAGCTCCTCTCCCTCATTCCCTGAGCTGGTGGAGACTCTCCCTCTGTGGAATAAAAATTGAGATGCTCCAGGGAAGGGGACTCAATACTGAAATCAGAGAAACACAGAATCACAGAAGAATTTGGGTAGGAAGGAACTTCAATCATGATCCAACTCCATGGGCAGGGACACCTTGCACTGTCCCAGGCTGCTCCAAGCCCTGTCCAGCCTGGCCTTGGACACTGCCAGGGATCCAGGGGCAGCCCCAGCTGCTCTGGGCACCCTGTGCCAGGGCCTGCCCACCCTCCCAGCCAGCAATTGCTGCCCAAGATCCCATCTGTGCCTGCCCTCTGGCCCTGGGAGCCATTGCCTGTGTGCTGTCCCTGCAGGCCTTGTCCCCAGTCCCTCTGCAGCTCTCCTGGAGCCCCTTCAGGCCCTGCCAGGGGCTCGCAGCTCTCCCTGGAGCCTTCTCTTGTGCAGCTGAACAGCCCCAGCTGTGCCAGGCTTTTAAAATGCAGACTCCATTTCTCCACTTTCCCTATGTTTGAGACATCTTCCTTCTCTTCCATTTACCCATCACTGCCTCTGCCACCTCCAAGAATTCCTACTCCAGAATGCCACAAGCCCATTTCTTTGTCTTCTTGCTCTTAGGTGTAACTCAACCATCTGTGACTGCTGGTAGCCAGAGCTCAGTTTTCCTTTATCCTCCCTCCCAATGTAAAATCTGATTTCTTAGTAATGCCCCAGCCTTCACCACGGTGTCCCCAAGCCCCACTCAAAGCCTCCCAAGGCCTCCCCTTCCCCCCAGCCCAATGCCCCACACTCCTGGAGGCAGAGGAAGCCAAACTGCTCAGACAAGCCCTGGCTTGGCAGCGATGCCAAGAAACTTGGAGATTTCCTGCTGGAGCACCTATGGAAAATGAATAGCTTATTTTTTCCTCCCTGTGTTCCCATTTATTCACACTGAACACTCCCCAGTGTTTCCTGTCTCGGCAGAAGCTATGTTTGCTGTATCCAAAACCCTCTCAAAAATGCCACTAGACAGTCATATCCCATCAGGGTAGCTGCCCCTGGATGTTTTATGGGATCATGGCACTAAACAATACATATCTGTATATTCACCAAAAATAATCCTCCCCACTCTCCAAAAAGGGTTTTCAGGGACAATATTTTTTTTAATAATTTTAAAAATTATTTCAATTATTGCAGAATTTCTTGAAGACCACTTATTTTGCTATCAATACAAATAATCAGATTCCAGAAAATATTTAGAAAACCTTGCCTTGAGTAAATGAATCCCAGAACACTCAAGAAGTCACGTCCACCTGTTATCAGAAGCCACACACCTTTGTAAGCACTTGGTGTTATATATCATTTAAAAACCCCCCTAAACCTCCTAGTATTAAATGCAGCATTTATTAGAGCTTCCAAATGCTTTTAAAAAGATCTTTTTACTTATTTAAGAACTTAAAGATCTTTTTGGGGAAGGTGTAATCCATTTTGGAAAGTCTGCTCCACATTTTTAAACCTGCTGATAAAGTCACTGCTGTTGTTGCAAAGGATCTGTCAGCTCCCTGGAGAGATGCAGAAAGTATTTTTATACTAAAAAAGTTGTGGATGCAGCATCATGTCCATACTTAACACATATGAAGTGCCTCATTTTTAAGGATTACAGCTGGATAATTTTTACAGCCTCTTTCTATCACATCTTAATTATTCTTTCTTCCAACAAAACAGAAATATTTTCTCTTGATTTCTTGAAACAAGGACAGTTCATGCATCATTTGGCAGCCCTGTGCAAGCGGTTTGTACTTGAATTTCCAGAAACACAGTGTGTTATTTACACTGCCAATTGCAACACTTTTTTCTGTGTAAAAGCTCCCTTAGATTTCACCAATCTTTGCCTTTTTCTTTTTTTTTTTCTTTTTTTTTTTGAATAAACAGACCCTGAAGGCAAGAAGAACACTGCAGGGAAGGAACATAGCTCCAATACTGTTAGAGCTGGAGGCCAAATTCAAATTCCACGCTCTCTGCCGGCTTAGGTTGATAAATTTGCTGGGATTTCAAGGCACAGCCCCAGAATTTCATGTTCCCTGGGAGAGTGTTGATGCACAAGATATATCTGTCTCTTAATATGCTACTTTTCCAGGGGAATGTGTTGATTAGCCCCCAGCTGGTCGAAAATGCACTTCTCATTGCTGTCCTGCTGCCCTGTGGAAGTCCTTCAGGAGGGTTCTCCAAGGTTGGGAAGGAGGACTGGTGAAGGCTGAGGAACAGAAGGGGAGGTGGGCTGCTGGGGATGCTGCTCAGCTGAAAATTCGTCCCTTTTCTGGTTTTTTTTGTGGTTTTTTTTTTTTTTTTTGTTTTTTTTTTTTTTTGGTTTTTTTTTTTTTTTGGTTTTTTTTTTTTGTGGGTTTTTTTTTTTTTTTTTTTTTGGTTTGGTTTGGTTTGGTTTGGTTTGGTTTTTTTTTTTTAAAAAACACGCCAATGCTCCAACACCAAAGCCACAGATCCCAAATTGCCACCTGCTCCCACTCACACACAGTGACCCAAGGGTCTGTCACTGCTCTCACTCCATCCTCAACATCCATCCCTTTCCAGGTGCTTTCCAACGGGAGCCACAGTTTTAGGGAGACATTAACCCTGAAAACACTGGAGTCTGCAAACATCCATGGTCATTTCTCTTTAAGCAAAGCAGACATTATTAAATGGGAAACACCACATGAGCTGATATTCCACATTCACAAGTTTTTAGGAACAAAACAAGAGCTTGCAGTAAATCAACCCCATTGGAATAATATGCAGGGGAAAATAAGGAAAAAGTTAAATCCTGGAGTATATAGTTGTAGAAATAAGACACAATACCAGAAAAAAATGTTCAGAAAGCTCATTTTTAGCTCTAGAAGTTCACGTTTTCAAAAGGCACAGCTCGTCCCACACTCCCACCCCTGCAGAGGAGAGAGGAGAAGCTGAAGGCATTCAGCAGACATTTGCATCTATATTCTGCAAGTAGCAGATGCAAAGGAAGAGATTCATTTCCCCTAACATAAGCCATCTAAAAATTAAATGCTGATAGTCATCTTGGATTCTTTTTAAACCCAGATTAAAATAGCTGCTATGTGCAGGTCTGCCCAGCTCTCTCCCCAGAGATTACAGAAAGCACTCAAGTGCCAAAATTAAATAGGGGGCTGAAACTAAACCAGAGGTATCCCACCCTCAGCACAAGTCCTGAATGCATGGCCTTGTATCCAAAGCACACTGGAATCCCTGGAAAAATCACGGCTGTAACCCTGGAAGGGTGTTTCAGTCTTCTGCTGCTGCTCAGGGATTCCGGGAGGTCAGGTTGACCTGAGGTGCTGTGTCAGCCCCCAGAGCAACCTGCCCTGCTGGCTGCCAGCACCCAGCACCCTTCAGGCAGCACAGCAATGTCCATCTGCCTGGGCTCAAATGGAAAGGCAGAAGTGGAAGCAGAGAAGGTGCTCGTGCTCCTGACCTCTCTGCTGAGATTGATTTATTGTGATATTTCTACAGTCAGATATCCTGAGCCCTACCAAAGCAGCATCACTCTGAAGGCATTGGAACGAGCATCCCTGGGGTGCAAAGGCAGGAACTACAGCAAAATCCTCACAAAGGGTCTAACAGGGTGAAGAAAAATAAAATATAACTAACTTAAACCTGTCTGTGGCCTCTATTTTTCATTGGGCTGCGCCAGCCATGCAAGCAGGGGAGCGTGTGCGTGCCTGTGTGCGTGCCCATGTGCATGCACAGGACCAGCAGGGAGCAGAGCCTGGCCAAACCAGCCCCTCCTGCTGAGCAGCACCCCACACGACCCCCACACTCAGAGCTGGCTGCCCAAGGCCAAGCTCTGGTGTCCCCTGAGCAGCTCCCAAGGCCGTGCTGTGGCAGAGCGGGCGCACACGGCGCGCTCCAGGAGCAGGAGAGCAGCAGGAGAAGCCCCCTTGGCTGCCCAAAAGGCAGCACCAGGAGACTCTGAGGCATCCAAGGCAGGGCAGGGAGAAGGCCTGGAAAGGAGCCCCCATTTTTGCTGCTGGAGTCTTGCACTACAAGGCTTGGGGTAGAGGGTTCTGCCCTTTATTGGCGCATTTTGAACATCCAGCTGTCAGGGGAAGGTGCGTGGGGGGCAGAGTGGGGACCAAGCTCATCTGCTTTTCTTTTTTCTTTTTTCTTTTTTTTCTTTTTTTACGTGGCAGGTGCTGGTTTTCCACACACGCTGCCAGCTCCACACAAGCTAATTTATTTTCTTTTTTTTTTCTTTTTTTTTTTTTTTTTTTAACACGTTCCTTTGAGAAACAAAGGTTCGACGCAAAACGCTGCCCCTGATGAAATGTGGAAAGCGCCCGGCCTGGCTGCTGGTGAGTGCTGCTATTCATCTGACTAAGCAGCGTTTGACATTTGGGCTTGGTGGGTCTCAAGTTTCCCTCTAGTAAGATATGGGCTGACTCCGCCGCAGCCAATCTCGGTCGGAGGCGCGGATGGTGCCGGAGGGAGGGAGGCATGAGCACATCCCAGACGGAGCAGCACCCACGGGCTGCGAAACAGCGGCACTGCGAGCCTGACCTCAGCTGCACCGCAGCCGTGGCACCGCTGCCCGGCCCTCCTGGACCTGCTGGGGATGCTGCTCAGCTGCAAATTCATCTCTTTCCTTTTTTTTCCCCCTTTTTTTTTTTTTTTTTTTTTTTTTTTACATTTCTTCACGACTTACACTTGTTTCTGCTTCTCTTCCCCAGTTCCCAGAGTTTTTCGTTTCCTGTTGTCAGCGTGGTTTATCTCCTGCTGTAATCGGAGGCAAGTGGAAGCTGTTTTACAAGAGCAGCGTCGAGTTTCTCAACCCAGGTTTGAGCTTGGTGCAATACAACCAGCAGCACAAAGGGAAATCCTTTCTGTCAGCCAGCGTTTCAGAATAAATCCAGTCAAATTGAAATCATACCAAAAGTGACAGGCTTGCAGAGTGCTGGCTGCGTGTTGCAAGGAGGCTGTGAGCTGAATCCACAAGTCAGACATGTCCTCCCAGATGGAGAGAGTCCAAGCCAGACAACAATACCACAGTCCAGTCTTCTGAGAGGTGTAATCCACAAAAAATCCTACTCTGGGTGGATGTGTCACTGCCCAAGCACAGTGAGCCAGCTGGAAAGAGCTGGCATGTTTGCCTTTGATGAGTAAAGCACTTAAGTATGATTTGGTAGAGACACTTTGTGGTACTGGGAAGATCTGTAACATCCTTTAATCTTTACATTTCTCTTTGCCTTTTGTGCTCCTCCTCCCCACCCCAAGATTTTGCTTTAACTACAAGCAAGGACAATAAGAGGGGAGCTGCAGCATAAATGGCAAGAATACTAAAATAAGTGCCATTTATAAGTAAGGGTTCTTTAAGTATTACCACTTCCTGATGCAAGTACTAAACTCCTTGTCTACAAAATTTAAAACAGGTGTGTACAACACAGTTTTCAATGAGTAAAAATTCCTTATCACTTTATTTTGCACCAGACCTCCCAGGACTGTTACTTGCAACATTGCCACAGAGTCTCCCAGCTCCTAACAGCACCATCCCTGAAGATCCACTTGTCACCCTAATTTCCACTTCTTGAGATTTTCTATTAGTGGAAATGAAATTTACAGAATTCATTGCATAACTTGTTCAAAAGGAGTTAGGAACAAACATAAACACATCTTGTGGATGACAATGTGCCTCTGGGAACCCTGAAGTCCCAACAGGCATCTACTCACTCCAAAAAGCTATCTAAAGACCCAACCCCAGTCTCACTGAGTGCAGAAAAAAAATTAACTCCAGACCACAAGTGCTGCAGAACACTGTTAAGCCATGGCTTATAAACTTTATTTGCCAGGCACCCCCATCCTTTGCCTTCAGGAGATGAATGGCCTCATCCCAGGATGGTTTTCTGCATGGTCCCTGGCTGCCCAAGGGCTCAGGCAAAGCTCAGCCTGACTTTGAGCCATCTCTTGGTTGGAGGAGATGCTGGAGCCCTCCTAAACAGGGTCTCAGGCCATGTTGTCAGTGATCAGCCATGTGGTGTGACTGCAGGGATGCACAGGTCTCCTGTGTGCTGCATGCTGCTGCAGTCCATGCAAGATGTGACATGTTCCTCAGCTCAAAGTACACCCAAGATACTCATCTGTTCTGCAAATACTGCTGGGCCTTTTCAGAGGCAGCCTGGAGACTGCTCATGTGGACAAACACAGGTATGAAAAGTCCTGCACACAAATACGGGTATGAACAGCCCTGCCAGAGCAGCTACACAGGAAATTTGGGGCATTTCAGGGATAAAACTGAGGTGATCTCTCCCAGGTCACCCCAGAGAACCTGTGCCAGCTGTGACAACAGCACAGTGCACTCCTGCTGCCCTGCTTGGGCAAGGGCAGCATCCCCAGGGCCCTGAGCCTGGAGGGGCACGCTCCACCCCATCCCTCCAGCCCACAGCCCTCAGCTGAGGCAAGCACAGCAGCTGTGGGAGGAACAGAGCAGGTAGAACCAGTGCTCTCCACCTGCCAGGGAGCTTGCTGCTGAGCAAGACCAGGGGCACAGTCCAAAACAAACAGCAGCAGAAACCACTTCTCCAAGGAACAGCTTGTCCACGCTGTTGAAACCTCGAGGATTACTGCAGAGCAGCCCTGTCCCAGCAGGCACCTCTGCTGTGCACACTCAAGGGCTTGAAGCACACCTGGAAAATGGAGTGAAGAGGTCAAACCCAGGATCAGGCTGATCCCTGAGTCCCACATGTTTGCTCTGGTTGTCTTTACTACACACACATGGGGAGGAGGGACTGACACAAACCCAGCTCTGAGCATGGACAGTGATGTAACTCTGCATCTCAAAAGGAAAAGGAATGCAGGTTCTCCTCTCCCTGTACCTCAGGAAGAGTGCAAGCCTCACTGCTAATGGTTTCTTGTCTATGCCACAGGAAGATGAGCAGGCTGAACCCTGTCCCATAGGGAAGCAACAGGCTGGGAGGGGTTTCTTCCAGCAGGACAACCACCATCTCTGACACCTCCCTGGAGGGCAGGAAGAACAGGGTGCTCAGTTCAAACTGCCCTTTAAAATCACATCTAATTTTCCTTATTCTAGCACTAAGCTGCACAGCTACCACGTAACCTTAGGGCTGAGACTGGAGGAGTCCTGCCTCACTCAGCAGCTACATTCACACAGGTGCAGAATTGTGCAATAGTAGTTGCAAAAACTTTTATTATTCAGGCATCAAGACCTGAAATTGGAGGAGAGAGACCTCTTTTACTTCTTCTCAGCACAAGGGGAGCTTGGAGAACACCACCAACCTGCAAAAGCCAGTGATGCCTCACCTCACACTGCATGGCCACCAAGCTATCAGCACTGTGCACACACCTGCACAGGCAGATGCCTAAGTCACACAAAACACTTTTAGAAACACAGTTGCCATCACTAGAATGTTATATTCCCTGTGAAGAGTCTTTCCTTCATTTTCCTATCTCAAACTCTCACGGTTGAAAGGGGCACAGGCAGCTCCAGTTGCAAGTTTACTAGCAGATTAACAAAAACCTTGATGAACTCCAGCATATTTCTGGTGGTTGATGTCCTAAAGGATTTTATTTATATGAAATCCATGCTTTAAACAGCTGATAGTCACTTCAAAACATGTCAAACTGACCCCTGTTCTGGCCTCAAAGGAGCTCACAAATCATAAATTTACGTAATAAATAAAACTTCCCCTGAGACAAACAACAGACTGTAAAATGCACTCGTTCAGCAACTGCTGAGAACATTCATTTCCTAATCAGGCCCTGTGGATGCAGCACACACCAACTTAACCTTATCTCCCCTCATCTGGGACTCAGACTATGTGCTCACACAGCAGTTGTGCTTCTCCAGAAGCACCATGCTGCTCAGGTGCCAGGTTTTTCAGAGATTAATCAAACACAGAACTGTGAAAAGCTACAGAAACCTGCCTGGCCCAGCCCCAGCCCCATTCCTGGGGGATGAGGAACCTGGGCACTGAACACCTCTTTTGGCAGCCTGGAACACAGTCAGATGTACATCAGGAGCTGCTTCAGCTGTGGATGCTGCAGGTGACTGGTTGGAATGTCAGGGGCTGAGTCACACCATGGAGCTCCCCATCTGCAGCCTGGCAGTGGCTGGGGCCAACAGGAGAGCTCAGCTGCTCAGGAGCACTTTGGGAAAGAGCCACGTAGCCAGGCTGGTGCTGGAATAATCTCAGGGGTTGGGGTGGAACATGAGATCAGGGCCATGAACTTGAAAGTCAGGTTTTAGCTCATTATTTACAGTCTACCAGATTCTGACATCCACTATGCATGGTGTGCTACAGCTTTGTACCAGGCATTTGGTACAACCCTGATACCCCATCCCTGGAAACATCCAAGGCCAGGCTGGAGGGGGCTCTGACCAACCTGATCTAGTGGAAGGTGTCCCAACTCATTGCAGGGGGTTGGACTAGTTGTCCTTAGAATTCCCTGCCAACACAAACCATTCTGTGATTCTGTGGTCTATTCCAGCACTATCAGTGATAAATAATGGCTTCACGAGGTAGTTAACACAGGGGAGGTGTCTCAGAATTTTAATGTACTTCATTGCCTATTTTTCACAGAAAAATAGATTTTTTTAAAGTTCAGATTTTACCCATCCCAATAGCTCTATTCCCAGATTCCATCCAGGGCTTGAGGCAAAAATAGCCTACTGATTTGAGCTCTAGCTTTGCACAGGGGAGTGTGCTGAGGAGAACGTGAGGAACTGGGGTAGTGGGGAGGGTGGGAACCCAGCCTTTGGGTGCCTGTGCTGTGCTCTGCAGTTTTGCACCTCAATTCCAAATGTCTCTTGCACTTGTGCAGTACATCCCTCAGGTCACAGATGGGAGACAGTGACATGGTCTAGTGGAAAGTGTCCCTGCCCTGCCAAGGTGGGCTTCAAGGTCCTTTCCAGCCCCACACATTCCCTGATTCTAGGACAGGGGACCACCTGCAGTGTCAAAAGAAATCAAAGAATCTCTTGATACACAAAAATCTGGCTCCTGCTCTCTCTGAGAAGCAGGTTGAGGGATGAGAGCGAGTTTACTGCACCTTCAGCAATCTCATGGAGAGGCCCATTCCAGCAGTGGCACCCCTGTCACTCTGGCTGCTTCCAAACCTTGTGCCAAGTAACTGCACCAATGCCCAAACCACACTGAGAACAAGGGAAGAGCAGGGAAGGAAAGGTGTAAAAAAAAGGAAAAAGAGAACATCTCTACATGGTTAGAGCCCCAGGCTGCTTGTCCTCCACCACACGTGCAGGGATGGGAGTCACTGACACTCCCCCTTCCTACCCAGGGGAGTCACAGTGAAATCCTCCTCTGAAGCCAGTGATTTAGACTGGAATTACACAGGTGGTAGCAACATACCACAAATTCCTTGGGTTTGGTTGGTTCTCAAGTCATCCTCAGGGAATCTATTTTTAGGCCTGCAACTGCATTTTTCCATGGCACTCCATGACCCTTCCTCCCACCCCAGTGCTGGGCAGAGCAGGAAAAGGCTGAAGACAGAGACCAGCCCTCAAACAATCAAGACCTGAGCAAGGGGCACACCTGCTTTGCAGTACAAGAGTCATGGGCCTCCACCTGGAAGCTGTTCTGGGAGAAAACAGCAGCACAGAGCCCTGGAGCACACACTTCTGCCCAGAGCACCAGCACTCAGGGTTCCCAGTCCCCAGGACAAAATGCTACAGGTGGTGACAGAGGCAGGACACCCCTGGTGAAGGCACACAGCACTTGAACCTCATCCTTTCTTTAGAAACAGCATTAATTAATAAATACTAGTGTTTGTGTAGCTGCATCCAATACCTGCCACAGTGAGCTCTTGGTTCATATCCATACTTGCCCTTTCTCTCAACTTCAAACTACTCCATACTCAATTTATACTCCATACTCTACTCCATACTCAGCCTACTCCATATTCTACTTCCTTACAATCTCTCCTGGATCTTATTTGCAGACTGACACTTGCCACTGTTAGAGAAGTAGTCATAAATGTTCTACTTTTTGCTCACCACAACCACAATGCTTTTCTCCAAATTAGTAATATTTTTTTACTGTTGTAGCAACTGTAGATTTGCTGAATTGCACAGCTTTATGATTATTTTTAAGGTGTTTTAGAAGTTTCTGGAATCTGGTGAATGTACTTTTATTAAAAAGAGCACATCTTTAGTTTGTACAGGTGAGGAACTTTAGCCTGGTCGGTGTCAGAACAGGCTCCTGAAAATGAGGTTTTTCATGTTCAATCCAACAATTAGTGCTCCAGCAAATACAACTTCTCAATGCTCTGCCATCTTTTAAGCTCTCCCTCTCATGTTAAACTTACGTTGTCTTCTGCTTCACACTCTAGATTTTGCAAATCCCTTTCCAAGTCCTGAAAAATCTCTATTTATAAACAACCACAGCAGAGGGGAAAAACATTGTTGTGTAAAATACTCTTACAAGAAAAGCAGAAAGTCCAATGATTATATCATGTGTATCTTGTACTAGAGCTAAATGTTTATGAAGAGGGATTAATTTTTTTTTCCTCCCTGGAAACAGCTAAAATAAATACACTGCTAGAGAAAATAAGTGAAGTAGAACACATGTACTCAACACTGAAGAAACATGTTTGGATACAGCACAGTGAGGAACTCACAGAAGAATCTAACACCATAAAAATTCTGAGCTTCCAGCTTGCTGTCAGTGCTCAAATCTCTCAAAGCAAAACTTGGGTAAGTTTTCTTTTGAGATGTGGTCAGATGGTGCTTACAAGCTCAATTAACTGATTAGTTAGCAACAGGAATGAAAAACATTTCATAGGTTAGCAGAGGTTATCAGGCAGCAACACAGAAATGAGGGCACAAAGCCTTTCCCTTCCTCCTGCTTCCTGCAACCCCACAGCTCAGGTTTTGGTTCATAGATGCTTACTTTGTTCTTTTTTTTTTTTTTNAGTCCCCTGCTGCTAATGCGGAGGACCTGGTGTGATGTCTGTGTTTGGGACAGACAGGAATTTGGGGTGCCTGGCTCTTGGTGTCCAGGCTGGGCATCACAACCTCTCCAGACCAGCAGGTTCACTCCCAGAGCTTGCTGCCCTCAGCTGCTGTGCAACAGCTCCCTGTCTCACTGATTTTCACAGAGATTAAAGCTCTGCTTTCACAATCACTAATGCCACATTTGGGCAATGCCTGATCTCACAGAAAACACATCCAACCCAGGTAGGGTGTGAACACACAGCCCTGCTTCTGCTGAATCAGAGCAAGAGCATGACCACCAGAGGGAAATCAATAGCTGCTCTCATTTAGTACCTGCCAGGAGGAGCCTGTCATGATGACAATTCAAATATCTGTGGATTAGCAGCTTGAGATTACACCTGATCTGCCCTGCAATTCCTATGGCTCCAGCATTTTGACCAAGCATCACTGGCTCTGCAGCTGCACTTGTTCTCAAAGAGCACCCTCAAATAAATCCAAAAATGTTACCTTTTTATCTTAACTCACTTCCATGAGAAATCCAGTATAAAACTAAAACCAACAACCATATGTGTAATTCAAACTCATCTCATGCTCCAACCCACCTGCTGAATTTACTTTTTCATGTAAATGTACCAAAGTCAGCAAAGACATGACCAGCACTAGGTTCCTCCTAGCTGTTTCCAGAAGAGGGGAAGTGCATCTCCGTTACTAAACTCTTAGCTTTGAGCTCTCAGAAGGATTAATTTCCCTTCTGATCCCCCTCAGCATCCCCTTGCAGCATCCCAGTCAGACAGCACAGACTTTGGCAGGTGGAAAGGCCAGACAGAGCCCTGCCCAGCTTAACAGCATCACACCAGATGGAAAACGTCTGGATTTGCAGATGGAGGAAGAGCTTAATAGAAATATTCTCACGATGAGGTGAGACTTCCCCAAAAATGTGCACTTTAGGAGTTTCAACATGTAATTTTTTTATACATAGAATGCTACACAACATCCCATCTTCATTATTGGAGCTCCACTAGCAGTGCAAGAGAACTGCTTATATCTAATCCAAAAAGGAATGCAGCAGGTAAGTCTATCTCTGTCAGGCCTCTGTACCTTCTCCCCCTCTCTCACATACAGTTGTTTAGGATTAAGGTTTAATAGCTTTTTTTCTGGACCAAGGAACCACAGAATGTATTCTCTTCATCTCCTGCCAGACGTAGAACTCCAGTCATCTCCCCTCAAACTGCATTTGGGACCCACTCTGTAAAACACCAAATGCTTCCCAATGGCCTTGGAGTCCAGCAGCACCACACACATTGGGGTGCAGAGCAGCACAGACGTGTTGGTGTTGTGGCAGCTGCCTGTTTAAAAACCATAAAAAGAGAAACAGGGCCTGAATTTTCAAGAGTTTCAGTTTCAAGGTTTAATCTGTCCAGCACTTAGGAGAAAGGCTGTGCTACTGCAAGGAGAGTAGATGCCTTTGCTGGGCTGGGACAGCTGCAGGATGTCTAAAACGCTCCACCCTGTGGTAGAAAGCTACACCTGCCTGAAAAAGTAAATCCTGCACAGTTCTTCACGGGCAACAAATCCCACAAATCCCTAACCCTTTCCCCACACAGTTCAAAAAAGAAGGAAATTAACATTTTCGTTATACTGCATAATAGAGACTATTCACGTAAGGAATGCAACTGAGCCTGAAAAGGGGGGAAAAACCCAAAAACAAAAGCATACACTCAGTACACTCAAAGTATGTGATTATCCCTCTAAAATCTAACACATTTCTTATCTCCTGCTTCTTCCAGGACACTTAAATTCCCGTAATCCCAACTGCTCTCAGCAGAGATGCCTTAATTTCCCAAAGGCAGAAACACAGTTCTACCATTGTTATATCCAGGAAATCAGAGAACATAGCTGGGAATTAGTGCAAGGATCAGGTATTTCTGTTGTTATTCTGCAATAAATGATAGGGCTTACTAGCAAAGACAAGCTCAGACCAAAGCCTCAAGGCTCAGCACTCCTATGTAATGTGGAAGATTGGCTCAGGAATCAAACATCAATGATTGTGCTCATCTTTAATGATAACTCAGCAAGAAAAAGACAGTATTTTGAATCCCTGCCCATGGCACTGGGGTTGGAAGAAGATGATCTTTAATGTCCCTTCCAACCCACACCATTCTGTGATTCTGTATTCTGAAGCACAGCAAACCATGTTTGTGCAGGGCCCAGCACAGGACCTGGTTTTGGCCTTCTGGGAATGCCATGCACCAGGCTTAGAAGTGAGACCAGGAACTAGGGAAGAGGAATGCAGAGGGATTGTCACTGGTCTCAACCATTCACCAGTTGAATTGGCACAAAGAAGATTTAGACGGGATATTGGGAAGGAATTCCTGGCTGGGAGGGTGGGGAGGCTCTGGCACAGGGTGCCCAGAGAAGCTGTGGCTGTCCCTGGATCCCTGGAAGTGTCAAGGGCCAGGATGGAATAATCTCCTCTGGTGGACGGTGTCCCTGCCTGTGGCAGAGTGGAATGGGACAGTCTCCAAAGGGCCCTTCCAACCCAAACCATTCCATGATTCCATGAACACATCACTGACCTGGCTGACCTCAGCTGGGTGCTGTGGAAGAAGCTGCAAGTGTTAGAGCTGCACTGCCTGAAACTTCCCAGAAACTTCATGGGAAAGGATTTTTCACTGCTTCACTTTAGTGTGGCAAAGCCTCTCATCAGAGGTTCTTAGAGAAAATGAACAGGATAAAAATGGAATGATACAGGAATAAGCAGTTGGCTCACACTGCAAAGAAAGGTTACTGTCAGGAGGATGTACATAACCACTGCTGGTAACACATTTGTCAAAGTTATCTGGAAGCTGTAGCTTATGCATAAAAAGTTCTCTGGAAAATAGGGTGGACATCATGATGCATTTTGCAGAAAATACACCATAATTCAGGATGACCAAATGCAGCTCTTGTGGCTACAATTACACATGAATCTCAAAAATTTGAGTGAAAAAGGGGAAATTAAACATTATGTGCTAAATAAAGCATGTGATGGGGATTTACTGTAAACACACAGTGATGAGCTCAGAAAGAACTGTTATAGCACAGGGATGAGATCCTGGAAAAACGTATCCAGGATCTTAACATAAGAAAATAAATAGAAAATAAGAAAACTTATTCTCTGAAAATGAGAATTCAATGATCATCCACAGTCAAGAGCTGCCCATAAATTCCTTCATGAGGGCAAGAAGAGGGGGAGCACCCATCCATAATCTCTGTGACCAGTGACCAGACCTGAGGGAATGACATGAAGCTCTGTAAGGACAGGTTTAGGTGGGATATCAGGGAAATTTGGACAGCACTGCCAGGGATGCACAGGGTGGGATTGTTGGGGTGTCTGTGCAGGGCAGGAGCTGGGCTCTGCCAGAGCTCCAGGAGCCTTTGGACAGCACTGCCAGGGATGCACAGGGTGGGATTGTTGGGCTGTCTGTGCAGGGCAGGAGTGGGCTGGGTGATCCTGGTGGAGCCCTTCCAACTCAGATTATTCCAGGCTTCTATGATTCCAACAAGGAACAGTGAATTAGTTATTGGTTATTAGAGAAGGCGCTATTGGTTATTAAATAAAAATCCCCCTGCAAAAGATGTGGCAAAATCCAGGTGGCAAATGCATTTTGAGCAGTGAAATCCCAGTAATCCTAATTTACTATGATAAGAGTAGAAAGAGGAAAACAGATACTGTATTAGATAAACATCTGGTTTGCTGCCCTATGGCAGCTGGGTTGGTTGGAGATTTTTTTAATCCATATAAACAGTGCTAAATATCTCTACAGTTGTGAAAGTCACTGCACCCATGAAAACCCCTGGGAAGGTGATCAGCATACTTCAATTGTTATCCACCAGCTGTAGCAACACTTGCCTTGACCTGAATTTCCTGCCAGGCCCAGCAGACAGGTTTGAGTAACTGCCTGGCTTTCACAATCCTCTCATGCCAGCAGAGTGGCAAGAAGCTGTTGTAGGTAAGGAATATCTGACAGTGGAAAGAGGATGAGCAAGAGTAAAGGCTGAAGTCTCTGCTGCTGTTCCAGTGCTATGGAGAGGTGTGTGCTGTCTCTGATAGGGCTCTCTCCAGTGAGTACCTGATGCAGACATGCCCATCAGAGCAAGCTGCAAGTTCAGCCTTCACAGCAGCCTGAAGGACTCCAGTGAGCACAAAGACTTCATTTCACCCCAATGTCATGCTGTCAAATGATTCATAACTCATGATTTCGTTTCAATCATCTTCAATGATTTCACCCCAATGTCACGTTGGTTCTGTCAAATGATTCATAACTGGAACTCCACTGCCTCTGAGAGGCCAGGCAGCTTCCTCAGAGCTCCCAAACTGGCCAAGAACAGCCCCACACCAACAGACCCAAGAAATATGGGTGATAATATCAGAGGAAGTTTAAGAATGAGATGCTGAATGCGTGCAGTCCCTGTGTGATAACAGGCCAGATGCAGCCATGCCCCTCCTCAGAGGGCTGGCAGATTTACTGGAGTTCTCTAGAAACTTCCTAATAAACAGCAGTTATTCCTCAACCAAGAAAAACACTCTCTCCAAAAACCAACACTGATTTCCCAAATGTAAAAATTCTCACAGTGATTTACTTTAAAAATGAACTAACAAACAGAACACCAAGCCCTTTTTCTTTATGTGTTATATTTATTATTCTTTTGGGAGGCACAATGAAAATTTCAGCTTCTGTTCTTTTCCCTTGCAGAACAGCAGGGTACAGGTTAATAGCCATCAATCTACAATCAATATATACTTCAGAAAGTCTCTGATTACATTTTCACATTTCCTGATAATAAAAGAGGCACATGGGCCAGACAGTGTCAGTAGCTGAAATAAGTTTAAGCAATACTTGCTTAAAAAGCTGCACTGACTGCTATTTTAAGGCAGGTTGGGTGAAAGTTTGACAGGCAATTTCCTCAGGAAATGAAAATAATTTTGCCTACAGAAACACATTGATTGAAAAGAGGCTTTTAGAAAATACTTCATCAGTGTGAAATTATATTGATGCTGCACTTCCTTTAGTTAGAAAGACACCAATGAATCTTTTTTGTTCGGAATTCTGACTTCTCAGTTGTTCCTTTACCTTGCAGGAAAGGCAGGCAGCGATGCTCTGCTGTCAGAGGTGGCAGGTTTCTCAGGGAATCAGCAGCTCAGGCCAGGCTGCAGTGCCCAGGAGTCTTCAGGCTGTGTTCTCAATGAGCACAGCAATGCCTTGCCCACCGCCGATGCACGCTGACCCAACCGCGTACTTGCCGCCACGGCGCCTGCTCAGAAACAGCAACAGGGAAGATTGGTTACTGCAGGGAACCACAGCAGCTCCTATCCTGATTTCAGGAGAGGAAACCAGCTACCAGATGGGTGCCACTGACAATGATGTTTTGGAATGTGTATGTTGTTATTTTTCTAGAAAAATACCATGAAGTCTCAACTGCTGTTGAAATATTTCTCAACAATGACTTTAGACACCCCCTTGCCACAGGAAGAAACTTCTTCCACTAGACCCCACCTGAACGTTTATGGAGTAGTTTTTAAACTACCTGAACATTGCTGAGGTAGTTTTTAAATGCTAGGTTTCCTACAGCCACTCTCCAAGAAACAGTTTTCTGCAAGGTGCAAATGATCTGAAGTTTCATGGCTGAGCACTAAGACAGTGTTGCAAGTACAAGCAAATAGACACAGTGATCTCTACCCTGAGAGGGGAAAAAATGAAAATTCAGATTAAAATGGTGCTAAGCATATCAAGCAAGTCAAAAGAGCCAGAATTTCTGAAAAAGGACTAAAGGAGAGAGAAGGTGACAACAGTCTTTTAAAGCATCCCCTTCCAGTAGCCACAGGGGATCAGAGAAGGACTTCACACAAGGGCCTGGAGGGAATGGGCAAAGGGGAATGGCTTCACTGCCAGAGGGCAGGGACAGATGGGATATTGGGAAGGAATTCCCATATTCCTGGTTATGAGGATGGTGAGGCTCTGGCACAGCTTTCCAAGAGCAGCTGTGGCTCTTCCACCCCTGGCAGTGTCCACGGCAAGGTTGGATGGGGCTTGGAGCCACGTGGGATAGTGGAAGGTGTCCCTGCCCATGACAGGGAGTGGAATGAGATGGTCTTTAAAGGTCCCTTCCAACCCAGACCATTCTAGGACTCTATGATTCTATGAAATGCACCACGTTAAGAAGAGAACAGACTGCTGAAAGGCCTTTTCAAAAAAGGAAACCTTTCCACTGTTGACTCCTGTGGGCTTGGATCAGATCTAGGTGAACTAACAAATGCTGTCGTGACAACAGGATGGAATGTGAGGCATGTGCAGGAGCTGCAATGCTGCTCAGAGGTGGCAAATTCGTACAGGAAGTGGCCCATTCCAGCCAGGAGAGTTTTAAGCTGGCTGACTGGATGTCATGGGTTGCAGTGTAAGATATAACCAGGTGTATTTTTCCATTACCATCAGTGGGAACTGGGATGGGGAGTAGTGATGTGATCTTCTATTGATAAGCCAGCTGATAAGAAACTATCAAGAGCAGTTTCCTTATTTCTTCCATAGATCTTCTGTTAATAGGCCATTAAGCCACTGATAAGCTCCCCTTATCTCACTGGGAAATGCTCCAGCCAGGGGGAGGAGCCAAGCCCCTCTACCTGGATAAAAAGCCTGAGACTTAGAACACTGGTTAGCTTTCTCCACTGGACTCCCAGAGAAGAACAGGCCCATCCATCACTGGACCTTTTCTCCAGGACCACTGCTTCAACAGAGCCACAACTGCTACTCCAGGAGGACTGCAGCCACCATTGCAAGCAGACTGCTGCCAACACCCTGACCAACAGGGTGTCAGGTTGTATTCTGACTTTGTCAGTGGTTTTCTTATTGCATGTATTTTGTTTCCTTTTTGTTTTATTTTCCCTTTTTCTAATAAATTGTATTTCTGACTTGGGGTGTCCCGCTGGTCTTGCTTCTCAAACCAGAACACTGGAGCAGTTTAGTCACATGGTATCCACGCTCAAAATGTCAGCAGGCATAAATCCTGCAGCAGTGCACCCATGCTGAGCAGCTGCTGTCTGTGTGCATACCTTAACTCGTGCACCAGGTGAGCTGTGATCCGTGACCCCGAGGCCCCCAGAGGGTGCCCGATGGCGATGGCACCTCCGTTGACGTTGGTTTTCTCAGGGTCAAGACCCAACACCTTTTCCACAGCCAGATACTGAGGAGCAAATGCCTCATTTACCTAAAGCATCAGAGAAAGGACAGAACTTTAACATCAGCTTTCAGCAGTATGTGTGCAAGCAAGATTAAAGGAGGTGAAGTGCCTCCAGGTCGTTTTGAGAGAAATGTTAAATGCTGTACTTATAAACACATCTGTCAATCCAACCCAACTAAACTCAAATACTAAGCAAGTATGAGGTGTATTTTTCAAAAAAAGGTACAGTATGTTCTGAGGCAGTGGGTCCATGAAGAACCTGCTGCTCTGACAGAAAAAAGGCTCTGTTCACATGTACGACTAATGAAAAACATGAGCAGTCCAGCCAACGGAGTAAAACGTCACATGAGGATATTTTTGTTCCACGGAATGCGATCACACCATTTCCAGTGTCCACGTGCCTCAGATTTTTGTAGTGACTGTGCAGAAGAAAATGTATGGACAGAGGTCAGGCAGGCTCCTGACAGGCAAGAACACCTACATGGCACGAGTGGAATCTTTCTGCTAAAAAGATCAGGGGCAAAAATCACTGCTCCTGTAAAAACATCTCACCTCTACCAAATCCATATCCTTCAAGGTCAGTCCTGCCTTCTTCAAAACCTCTGTAATTGCAGGTACAGGGCCTGTTTGGAAATCATATGCAGTTAATTAAATTAAAAGAAAAAAAAATTAAGTATTAGAAACTTGTTTTACATAGGATAAATTTATAAAGCCTCTTGAGAACTTCTCCCATGAGCCTTTGTGCAGACAATGGATTCTGGCTATGTCACTCATCTGCTTTATTAGGTGGCAAGAGAGCTCCTAAATCTCAAAACTACTTCGTCTCCTTGCCAACATACCGCCAGGGAAAGCTGAGTGTCACTACTGCTGCATGCAGAGCTTTCAAGTCAAGAGAAATTACAGTACCCAGGTAAATAAAACAACTTCACAATGGTTTTGAGGCATTCTCCTTCCCACTACTCTTGGTTCCATTTATTCTTTCCTCACAACTTGCAGCCTCCAGGTAAACAAAACAGGAAAAATACAGGCTGCTCTAGAGTTTGCTGGTCATATGCTTAGTTATGGGTATTGTTGCTTTGGTGTTCCTAATATATTCAAAAATCTTCTAGTAAAAAGCTAAACATTTAATTAGTTTATTCCAAACAATTAAATGCTCCCGACGGCCCAGGTCTTGGACAACTGAAGAAAGTAAGATTTTGGGTTTCAGATTATTAAGAGTTTGGCAACAATACTGTCATCTGGAAGAAAGCTGCTTTCTATAACCTAATATAATCTACTAAGGGAAACTCATCCCAAACACAGCTACCTAAGGAAACACACACTCAAAGAGAATTTGGAAGGGTTAATCAGGTACATGCTTGTAGGAGAAACATACTGAGACATTGGGTGGTGGCTGATCATTCAATTCTAAAACACCAACAATCCTAAATGTTACCACACTGCCAAAAAATGGCGTTGGAAACACACAGCTCAAAGAATAAAAACATAAAAATAAGTAAATTGCCAGAGACAGAAAAATTAAAAGAAGAAAGGTCCCAGTTCAGATCTCAGTGGAGTTTCAGGGAGCCCCAGGCAGCTTAACACTAGACTCGAAGTGCATCTCATTAGGGAAGGATTTTAGTATGCCTGTTATGCATGAGGTAATGGGAGGGTCTCATGTGGACAACACAAAGACCCCTAATGACAGCCAAGTAAACTTCCCCCCTCCCTTTTCTAAAATAAGGAATTCTCTCACTGAACAGTGTGAGACAGGACTTGCTATCAGTATGTGAAAGGACAGTGGCTCAGACTGAGCTCCAGTTTGTCAGATCTGCTGATGTCACGTCGATGAATCTCATCTGGTCTCTCTGAGCTCTGGGGACAAGCTGTGGTGTGAAGGAGCTGGGATACTAAGTGATCCTCCATATGATTTATGGAGTTTTTAAACAAGCTAGAAGAGCTGCCTGAACTGGAGAGAATGGGCTGGTTTAGGAAGCACAATGCCAGCACCAAGTCCAGCAAAGAAAACCCTCCCTCCACGTTTGCTTTGAAGGCTGTGTCAGTCAGACAGTCTGAGCAGGAAAACAAATCTGACAATGCCTCATTTGCATTTCTACTGGCACACAGAACCTGCCAACAACAGCTCCTCTGAACAGATCGAGAGCGAGGAAAAGCAATGCTGGGATACAATGCTGTCTGCAAACTAAAGTGAAGGGAAAAATCCTGCAGTGTCTGGATTGGCTTTGAGGGACTGTTTGCACTCAGAGATACTTAATGAGGAGACAGAAAATATGTGACTAAAGCAACCAAGAAAGGGTTTGGTTTGCCAAGTAATACCTGAACAGATGCATATCCTGGGATCCAAGCAGCTTGAGCCACTAAGTAACTGCTGAAAGGTTGCACCACTCCCTCAGCAAGAGGTCAGGCAGGCAACTCTTAGTTACACATTTTATCAAGGGATTTAGAGCTTACAAGAAACTAAAGTGAATTTCAGGAGAAAATGTTTTTTTTAAAAAATATCTGAGTGTTTGCTTTCTTGACTAAAAGACACAGTAAAAAAAGGGGAAGAAATAAGAGCCTGGGGGACTGTGCTCATGCTATCACTGTGGGTCAGACACTGCACACACCCTTCCAGCCAAACTGAGGAGCAAATCTGTTCCTCTGCACAACAGGGATGGACTGACACAGCAGGATGGACAGCAGGAAACACAAACACTTTCAGAGCCACCAGCCAGAGCACAGTGAAGCATCCTTTCCTTTCCTTTCCTTTAAAACGCCCATGACATGAACATTTCAGTGCTGCTTGATGCTATAAATTATCTGCTTTATTGCAACTTACCAATGCCCATGATGGAAGGGTCACAGCCAGCTGAGTGATAAGCTACTACTCTTGCCAGAGGAGTAAGACTGTGCTTTTTAAGTGCTGATTCACTGGCAATGATGACTGCACCAGCTCCATCACACACACCCTTGCAGTAAGAGAGAAGCATTCTTAGTGGGAAAATACAAAGAAACTAAAAAATCCTCACACTCTTTAAACTAAATCCCCAAAAAGGGGCTTGAGTCTAAGGTACTATAATTAACATTTAACAATGTTTCTTCAAAACAACAAAAAACAATCTTTCACTATTCTGAGGATAGGGAAAGATAGTTTAATACAGATAAATGTTTAATGACTTCTAATGTGTTAGAAAAGAAAAATAAGTCTTCTCTGCATTGCAAATATGATTCTGCTGACTTGCAAGAACTCGATTAATAATGGATAATGTATGTGCTATTAATTATAAAAGATACTTTACAGACATCCACACTTACTGTGGCTATGATCTATTTTAGGCATGAATTCAGACTGTATCATCACAGCACTCCATCTGGCCCACAGAACTTTAATCAATTAATTAAGATAATGACTGTGAGAGGAACAGTCCATAATGACACGCTGCTAAGGACTGAGTATATTCTGGGTAAGAGCAAAATGTGGTTTGGGGGAGAGAGGACAGTAGCTGTGGTACAAAGATGAGCAGCAGCAGTATGCCCCCTGAAAAAACAACATAGGTTTAAAGCAAGTAAGTTCAGTTACCATTGGCCCCCAAAAAAGTAGAGTGGCTACACAGCCATGCAGCCACCAACTGCACAATTCAAGGCTGATGAGGAAATGCCAATGCCTCACTGCAATATCAGTGGCAATCCATATAATCAAATTTAGGGCTTAGGAGCTGACTGAAGGATCCCCTGGCACCTGCCAGGATCACCTGGCACCTCGGGGCTGGGAGAGTCAGCTGGGGCATTTAGCTGCAGAATTAGAAGTCATTTTCGTCAGGAGACGCCACTGAGAGCCAACTCGGTGAGAGATAAAAACAGTGGCAATAAATCTGGAGAACCAGAGGGGACACGTGCCCAACCCAAGGGTCTGATGTACTCACTGAAGCATTCCCAGCCGTGACTGTTCCGTCCTTTTTAAAGACACATGGGAGTTTTGTCAGCTGTTCCATGGTGGTCTGGGGTTTGGGGTGCTCGTCCTTTTGCATGCTTTCTTTACCCTTTTTTGTCTTCACTTCAATTGGTGCCATCTCAGCCTTAAAGTAGCCAGCATCATTAGCTGCAACCACAAAAAGGAAATTAAAAAGGACCTGATAAAAATATCAAGATGATTGCTCAGCATTACCAATAATCCTATTTTCATGTGCACGCAGCTTCTTGCTCTACTCGAAACAAAAGTTCAGGGACAGCAATACTTATGCTTTATTTTGCTTAGTTGTTGTTGTTTTTTTATGTTTTTTGTCATTTTAAGAAATTGGGCAAAAACCCTACAAATACACTCTCAAACTTCTCCAAAGTAAGCCTCAAGTATTGAAACTTTATTTCAGGTTTAAACAGCTGAACTCTTTCTGGTTTGGCTTTTTTTGTGCAAACCACTAGGTTTATTTTTAGTACATATTCCCCTTTCCTGCTGCTTTATTTTACAGCTCTGTCATTTCTCAGATGGCCAAGATGTAAATCTCACTCAGAGAGGAACGAGCAAAAACCTCCTGAGCCACATTGTTTCTGTTGATAAGATACTGTATATCAATCAAAATCCTGTTCAAGGTGATCTCCAAAGGCTCTCACTGTCAAGCCAGGATCTCAGAATGGGATTCAGCTGCCTAAATAACCTAAAACAATTCAAGTCATTATAGGTATCTAAGATGCCCAAAACAGCACCTGGCCAGATTGCCTAATATAACATGAGACAGAGATTTAAAACTAAGACACTGAAATTATCAGATCTGATGTTGTTTAGCTACCTCTGGGCTTCTCAATAAACTCCTCAAAACTTTTTTCTTTCCTGATTACACACAGGGCTCTCTCTTTACTGTGGGATAAGATGACCTGGTCCTACAAGCAGAAATAAAAACAGCAAGGTAAAATCCTAGAAAACAAGAAACACAGTTTCTAGCAAAGGCTCCAGGAATGGCAGGAGTTAGGTAACAAGAGGAACAAGCCGGAAAGGTAAGAAACCATGAGGAAAAGTTACAAAAAGCTCTTCTACATCCACTGGAAAAAAATACAAAATCTTCCTTCAAGAGTGCAGCTGTTAAAATGCACCATCATTAGAATCTAAAACCATGCTTAGATCTTTCCTTCTTATGTTCACCTTTGGCCTGCAACGTATGTTGAGTCCCACGATGGTCACTGCACATTCTACTGGATTTTGGCCTAAACTTTACAGTAACTGAATCACAGAAACCTGGGATGGTTTGGGTTAGAAGGGACATTAAAGTCTATCTTGCTCCAGTGCCCTGCCATGGGCAGGGACACCTTCCACTGCTCCAAGCCCTGTCCAGCCTGGCCTTGGGCACTGCCAGGGATCCAGGGACAGCCCCAGCTGCTCTGGGCACCCTGTGCCAGGGCCTGCCCACCCTCCCAGCCAGCAATTGCTGCCCAAGATCCCATCTGTGCCTGCCCTCTGGCCCTGGGAGCCATTGCCTGTGTGCTGTCCCTGCAGGCCTTGTCCCCAGTCCCTCTGCAGCTCTCCTGGAGCCCCTTCAGGCCCTGCCAGGGGCTTGCAGCTCTCCCTGGAGCCTTCTCTTGTGCAGCTCAACAGCCCCAGCTGTGCCAGGCTGGCTCCAGAGCAGAGGGGTTCCAGCCCTGCCAGCAGCTCCGTGGCCTCCTCTGCTCCAGCAGCTCCATGTCCTTCTTACATTGGAGCTGAATGCCTCTGAATTATGGTTTTGGGCACATAAACCACCCAGAGAACAGTTTAAAACACAGCTCCTAAACAAACAACCCCTCTTCAGATTCCATGTGCTCTGACTGCTCAAGCATTGAAGAACAACATGCAATTTGGAAAGGAGAGCAGAAGGATTTAGATGAATTACAGCACATGCTGGCACACAAGAAGGATGTGGGTCACTTTGGAAGACTGTTCTGCCGTGCAGAGGAAAGAAAGGAGTGCAGTCAGGCATGCCTGGGACAATGCTGCATCCCACCAGAGGGGCACCAACAAATGACATCCACCAACATGAATTCTGCTCAGGCTGAAGCTGACCCGTGACTGGCCAGAGCTGTGTTTGCTGCCTCAACAGCTACTGAATGTCCCTGAGGAAGGCACAGGAAGGCAGTGGAAAGGGGCTACCCCTAAACCTTCCAAGAGGTGCAACACCTCACTCAGCATATCTTCAAAGTCAACCCCCCTAGGAGTGCATTATTTGTACCACAGGGCCAACAAAATCACAAATTACAGCATGCAAACAGAAGGACAAATTACACCAAGAGCCAGAGAAACCCTGAGAACACTTTGAATCAACGCTAAAATCTGACTAGACTTGAAACTAGTGTCACATGAACACTTCCACTGCTGGATTCACTCACCAGCTTTGCACCTCTGCTGGGTTTTGAGTGCGTACCGGTCACAGTCCTCCCTGGAGATGCTGTATTTTGCAGCCAGGTTCTCAGCTGTCACTGCCATAGGTATTTTAACATGTGTATCTGTTAGGGCTTCCCACAACGTGTCTTCCAGCTGCATGGAACATCAGAGGAAAAAAATCAGAGAGCACGGCTGTAGCTTTATTACTGATAGCTTCTAACTGTTCAGCAGTCTTTCAGAAACTAATGGCTCTTTGTAAAATTAATTCAGGTTACCTACAGATAATTTACTGATTTATTAGAATGAACAGTCTGAAAAACAGTGTGCAAGTTCTTGTGTGCTATTCTAAATTAATCTCCATTGCGCTCTAGTGCAATTCTTTTCACTCACACATGGCCCCAAGAGGCCTGGGGAAAGCTTTAAGAAAAGATTTTTAGTATTTCAGCATATTTCACTTCTGTACTAATTATTTATTAGAGCCCTGTCAGCAAACACACCTGTCTGGTTGCCAGGAAGGAAATGGGAGGCACTGTGAGAAGGCACAGCAGACTACTGATTCTTTAGCTCCTTCTCTACTGTCAGGTAAAATCCCCTTACTAGAGTCAAAGGTTTTTGTGGGTATAACATCTCAGGGGAGAAGATACCCAAGACTACCTTCACTCAACCTGATAAAGGCAAGCCCAGTCAGCTCAGATGGGTTTTGTCCCCACTGTCAGCAGTAAAGTTCTGCAAGATAAACCATTCATTCACCTGTCACTGCATAATTCAGTTATCTTTATAGTAAGAACACAGTTGCACCTACTTGGTGTATCAGCAACTTTGTGAAGTTGCTGTCTGTAGGACCTGTGCCACACAAGAAGAGAACCAAGGACATCATATTCACCATCTTCACAATGGAAATACAGCACGCGAAAAAAACCCCAAAGGGCTGAAAAACTGAAATATCCTAATTTTGCATTCTGATGTCAGTTATGACCTAGTAAGTGGTGGTATGTTATCAATTTATCTTGCTGCACATTTCCCACAGTATTCACTTAGGACTTACCTTCAGAAGAAAATGTAAAGATAACTTACTTGTCAATGGATTTAACTTCAAGGTTCCACTTTGAAACTGAGAGATGCTCAGAGCTTGGAGGTATTAATGCTCTTTACCAGTCTCTCTACCTACTGCCAGCATTACTAGCCTTGCCTCAACTGTGTGTGCCTCTACTTCACAGACATTTTGTACATAGTACTTGCTCAGGATGTACCAAGGGAACTAAATTTTGGGTCTAAGAGTTTATTGGTATGTTTAAAATGGAACAGGAACTCAAAATTTATTTTTAAAAAGCTGGAAAACTGGCACACATGACCAAATGGCCTGAACCTACTGTTTTGATACTGTATGAATACTAGATAAATGCTTTAAACTACAAAGTTTGGATCTAATCTCCAATAATTTCATTTGCAAGGATTTAGTGCCTAAAATCTTGATACTAAACGATGTCACTGTTGAGTCAGAAACAACAGGGATGATACACTCTATGTATTCACAGAAGGTTAAGTTACTTTATTAAGAAACTAATTCCTTTTATATTCTAGTTTGCTACAGGTGGGCCTGATTGGTCCTTTAATTAAAACACTGTCACCATTGGTTAATTAAGAGGACACCTATCTGTAAACAACCTTATGGGTAAAACAGCTTATTACAAAACACTAGGTGCAGATTGTTCAGAATTCCTTCTCTCCAGCTCCCTAAAGTTTCCCAGACTGATTCATGGAAAAGCTTATCTAGCTTTCTCTCTCTCTGACTAGAGAGCTGCCACTACAAAACAATGCTTTGCTCACAGAACAAAGAGAGTACCTTGAGTTCTGCTCCTAATCTGGTTCCAAACCGAACCTTTCGAACGGCGTAAGGAGCCTGGCTCATGCTTTCAGCTCCGCCACACAGAACAACTTCTGACTCATTCAGGCAAATTTCCTGTCAACACAGTAAAACAAAACACATCTAGGATTTAGCTGGCTGTTTAAGTAAGAAAATAACAGCTGTTTTAAAAGAAGAGGTTGTCAGCTACAAAGCAATGAGCTTAGAATGAATCCAGACTTAGCCATGTGTGTATATGTATGAAGGGTTTACCCTTCTCTTAATGGTGGGGTCTATCTCCTTCATGCCATATCCCTTTTTCTTCCTTTCAGCAAAGAATGATTGCATCCATGAGGGAAGAAGAGAAAATGGGTGTGCACATGTGGCAGAGCAGAGGAACAAAGACATCAGGCTTATCTGCCTGCTTGTGTGGTTTGGTTCACAAATGGTTGCGCTTGTGGTTTTGAGCTCCCACTCTTATCAAAAGGAACACAAATTACACTTCAAAGCCTGGAGTAAGACCTTAAAATTCAGAAAAAATGGGACATAATAATTTTAGGAGACAATAGCTAGGTAAGTGCCAAAGCAAGTATCCAAAACACATTAATTCATCAATGGCAAAGCACACAAAACCATAAAAGCCCCAATTCTTAAATGGACCATCAGAGCATTCAAAAACAGTGCTTCCTTAAAATGCTTCACTGAGTTGGACTTTGATGTTATTTATGAATAGAATGAAAGAAAATTAAATTACCCCAGAGAAGCTGTGGCTGCCTCATCCCTAGAAGTGCCCAAGGCCAGGTTTTAAAGGGCTTGGAGCAATCTGGGGTAGTGGAAGGTGTCCCTGCCCATGGCAGTGGGGTGGAATGGGATGTCCTTTGATGTGCCTTCCAACCCAAACAGTTCCATGATTCTGTGATCTTGATACACATTTGAGATTTCTAGCTAACAACCTGTGCATAGCAATATGTGCTGAGATGCTCCCTACAGTTACTAAAAACTTTGTGAGCACCTAAGCAGCACTGGGTACATTGATGAAATGCCATCTTTGAGAAGGACCTCACCACCATACTTTCCATAAAAGTGGTCACAATCCTGCAGCAGATTTTTTCAGTGTGGACAAAACGTGTATGGCCTTTGCAAAAAGCACTAAGAAAAACAGGTGGATATTATTGCAAGCAGGTAACCTTGACTCTACGTTTTTCACATTTTTTCTTCTAGAGAATCAGACCTAAAATAATTCTTTAGCCAAGGAAAACCAAAAAAAATCCCACAAAACCAACAATCTGCTTGCTCAAGTATTCCTAAAAGCAACGTATGAGCAAATGAAATAAAAACCCCTGTGCTCTGACTCAATGGTTTTGGTCAACTCCTCAAAGAGAAGTTGATTCTCTTCTGTTTTAAAAGAAGTGACACCATAAACTACTTAACCCATGAGAGGTTTGGATCTTTGAACAAAAGCATACTTTAAAAGCACAGGTTGCTGCTTACACAGCTAGCCAGGTGAGAATATAAACAATGATGCAGAGATGAAAGACTCCTGGAGTCCAGTAATTCCAGTCCATACAAACAGCATCATGGGATGCAACTACAGCACAGCTGAGCTCCATTTCACCAGCTAACACTTGTTGCATTCCTCATATTAAACTAAAAATCACTACAATACTTGGATTTTAAGAACCAGCCACACACTGTGGCACTGTGGTGGCTGAACTCCTGTAAAAAACCGTGCTGGACAATAGAAAGTCTATCAAAAATCCATGTCAAGACTCATCTCAAACACAAAGGACACGTTTCTACATGTTAACAGCCTGACAAAAGCTACAACTGACACAGAAATACAGCTTTGTACCTGACAGCCATTGGCAATGGACTGGAAGCCAGAGCCACAGAGCCTGTTGACAGTGAGGGCTGGGACAGACATGGGAACTCCCACACGCAAACCAACGTGTCTTGCGATGTAGATGGCATCTGAGGAGTTCTGCAGGCAAAACAGGAAAGAGGTTTTGTCACACTCATGCTGGTTTGGGGAAAAAAAATAAAAGTCTTGATGGAAAGTCAGAATGGTGTAATTGTATCCCTGACAGAAGATGGTGTATGTTCAGCAGAAATCTCACCACTCACCAGAAGCACTTTGGCTCAGTTCAAGAAGAGAGTATCCTACAGGATCTGAAAGTGTCACTGTCTTAACATGCATTTTAAAGAAAGTGTGTGTTAAGTCAGCAAGTTTGGGTTTTTTCCCTTATCCCTTATTTTCAAAACAGCACCCACACAGCAGGCTGACACAAGGGCAGATCCTGCCTGGCAAGCTGCAATTATTGTAAGGTAAACTAATACTGCTCAGACTAACAGGAGAAAGCCTTCCAAAACCAGAGAGAACACCTATGCTCTTGGGGAACATGCCCTAAGCTAAAACATAAAGTTCTGTGCACAATGCTACATTACTAATGCAAGTTCAGAAAAAAACCTAAAATTATTCAAGCCACTTCTGCTGAAGAAGGGGAGTTTGAAACAGTCATACATTCATTGTTAATTAAACTTGATCAAACAATATCAATAAAGCAGAATTAAAAAAAAAAATCTACTGGGATAGGGAAGTATGATGCAAAAGAAAAGACATGTACTTTCAAAATCAAAAGAAACTTTATCAGAAGATTGCTATTTTTTATATAAAAGCACTACAAGAGTTTTGAGAGCAGTAATTCTCTCCTAGGCCACAAACAGCTCTTACAATATTGAAAAGCTGAATAAAAGAAACTGAGATGGTAGCTGTAGGAGACAGAATAAATTAAAGCTAGTCTTTTAGCTGAAACTCCAAAGAAGGAATACTGCCTGTTTCTTTGCTTATTGTCCAAGTTCTCAGTTACTTGAAACATGCAGTGCAAAATAAAAGTCCCCACCCTTAATAGTAATGGTGAAATCAGAATACAAAGAAAAAAAATAGCTAGGCATGTTCTTTGCAGTCTTCCCTAAAACAAAGATCCTCATTTGTATGTGTGGGTAACTGCAGTTTTGCAATGCACACAGCAGCATCCTCCTCACAAGCTCTTTGGAAAAGACACAATTGTCCAAATGTCTCTGCCAGTCAAAGCAGCTCAAAGGAACTCATGTTCACGCAACAAAAATTCTATAGAAAACACAATAGACTCAAATCACTTACAGGTTTGACACAGAACAGGATTTATGCAACTCAGTGAAAAACCATTGATCGCTGAGTCACACAGCTTGAGCCATTAAACAGGGGAAATGTACCTGGGATTAGCAACTAACCAGTTAATTGATATATACTTTTAGGAGGTCAGCTCGTCCTCGTTTCATATACCTCTGGCACAAGCTAAGCCTTGCTCCCAACAGTACCACAAATCACCCAGGATACATCCCTCAAGCACAAGCAAGAAACGCTAGACTGCAAACTGCTACTGACCCCTTTCGCTTCCACCCCTTTGGCCACCAGCCAGAGCCAGCTAGAGGGCCACACCGAGGGTGCCTGAAATAGCCCCTGAGGAGCAGCAGATTTTCCAGGCTACCAACCTGCATGACGTTGCCCACGACCACGCTGTCAACGATCTCGGGGGGGACCTTGCCCGCGGCCAGCGCGGCTCGAGCGGCATGTTCCGTCAGGTCGGTGGCCGAGAAATCCTTCAGCAAGCCCCCGTAAGTCCCGAAGGGAGTGCGCTTGGCTGCCACGATGAACACACCTGCAGAGGGGGCAGAAATGACCCACAGTGAGCACACCCCCGAGGGGAGCAGGAATTATCCACAGGCACAGCACTTTGCACACAGGAGAGCGCCAAGCCGGCCTCCAGTGCGTGACACCCTAAATTGACGTGAAATTTTTTAAGTATAGGCAAGACGAGCACAGGAAGCTCGAGATAAATAATGAAATGGTGCTTTAGACAGGGAAGGAATGAAGAATTAACAGTCAGAAAGAAAAGCTGGGAAGATTCTGGAAATACAGTGATGTTTGACAACAAAGTAAGGTTGGATACAAATGTGGAGTTGGAGTAGGCTGCCACATGCATCAAACATTACTGCTAAGATACTAAAAGCATGCCAGTAACATCTAGGAAATCCTGTAGTAGACACCTGTGAAAAAACTGGATAAGGAACAGTGCTTTCAGCAGAGGGCATTCTCTCATCCTAGAAAAATCAGCAGATTTTTGGTTTATATGCAGAGAGAGTTTCCACAAAAAAAACCAAAACCAAAAAAAAACCACAAACCCCAAACAATAAAGCACAACCCCCCCACCACACACACACTTTTTATATGCATTTCAACTGTGAGGACTTTAGCTTAAGGGGAGAAACATTCCCTAATCAAAAAATTCATGCTCCTGCCACCAGAAATACATATGCCACCCAAGCTGCTTTAGTATGAATCTTCTGGTCCCTGAGAAGAAAATCTGTTTTTTTCTAAGCAGGAGACCATGTGCAAGCACTTGTGTATAAATGCATGGGCCAGGAGCAGTCGATGCAAATTCCAGCTCAGTGGAAGCCATCTCTGAACCAATGCAAACATCTCCTGGCTGCCTTTCACACTGGCTCTCTGCTCCCACGTGCAGAAAAACAAGTGGGAGGCAGACTGTGAACTTTCCCCCAGTTGAACCGTATCGCTCACAACCCCTGGTCTCCACAGCTCCCATCAAACACCCAGCTATTTTCGGTAACACTGCAGGGACATATACAGATGTAAGAATGCAGACAAATGAAAATGCCTGCTCATTAAGGCTGCTCGTGAGCACTGATTTCAGGTCATCTGATCTGTGTTACTTGGCTGTTTGGTCAGAGAGAGGGTGCTACTCCATCTCACATGTATTTGCACCCCAGGCTGCATGACTGCTAGAAAAGAACATTCTAAACTGGCCAAGGTCAAGGTTCCCCACTGACAAGGACACAGTGAACACAGTGTAGAGATCTAAAATGTGCAGGGAGGACGCTCAGACTCGTATCACAGAATGGGTTGGGTTGGAAGGGACTTCAAGGATCATCCAGTTCCACCCCCTGCTATTGGCAGCGACACCTTCCACTATCCCAGGCTGTTCCACTCCCCATCCTGCTTGGCCTTGAGCACTTCCAGGGACAGGGCAGCTTCTCTGGGAAGCCCGTGCCAGTGGCTCACATCATGGCAAGGCATTTCTTCCCAATACCCAATCTAAACCTTCCCTCTTTGGCATACCTTTCCTGCAGCATAACAGGCCTTCATACTCACGTTCTTCACCACTCCTCCCACCCACTGATTCCCTGCCTCCTCCAAATTGCACCAACCCTAACTGATTACAAACCTTTGCTGCAGACCAGCCTGGGGACCTGACCAAGCTAAAAGAACTCTTTCTCCTCCCTCTTGGCCAGGTTGTCAGTTACCCACATTATTTGTTCAGTCATAGCCACGGTGGTGTTGCCTCATGAGCAGTCCAGGGGCGAGGATGGAACTTTGCCCTTAAACATTCCTTTCACATCTGCACCAGCTCTCTCTCTTTCACAGAGGCTGCTCACTGCTGCCCACATCCCAGCAGCACCACGGGGCCAATAAACCAGGGCAGGTCACTCAACAGAGGCAGCTGAATACTAACTCAGCAGAAAATGAGGGCCTCATTTTCACTTGGATCAGTTCTGTGCCCGAGTTCACCTTCTAGCTGCTCAATAAAACAATAACTCAAGACTCAGAGAGAAGACTGGATGGAACCAGTAGGAGAAGAAGATGAAGAAGCAGCAGCACAGTCTGTGTTACATTGAATTGACCTGGACACAGACACTCCCTTAGGGTACATAACTCCAGAGCCTGCCAAATTCTGCTTGAGTGGAGAGGCACCTACAAATGCTACCACCTCCAGAGAATTTCAGGAGAGGCAAAAAGGGGTGGCTGAAGTCCTGAGTGATAAAGGACTCTTTGTCCTTTGACAACTCTTCCAAAATTTCCAATAATTAATTAATTAATTAATTAATTCCATGCCGTCCTACATTATCACAGAAGAATTCCAGAGTCTCTGCAATTTTCCAAGGTGATAAACACTGCATGAGAGCAGAAGAGTACCAAATGCATAGAGATCTGAAAACGTTTGGGGAAAGAAAGTCAAGATCACTCTGAATCCTTACCAAACACTATATTTGAGACATCTTTTAAACTGGTTTTGTTAACCACTTGCTGCCAACAGGGAACTGAAACACTATTTAATCCTCCAACATATCTCAAATGCACTTGGTACGAAAAGTAATTCTTAATCAGATCCTATTTTAAAAGCCTAGAAAACAATCAATAACATAAAAAAGGAAGTTAAGAAGCAAAAACGGTATATGAAAGTGTTGTGGATTGAGATAAGAGAAAATCCTGCAGCAGGCACAGAAAACTAAAATCAAACTATTATGGGCAAAGTGCCCTCTGTGCTATCTAGCTCAGCAAAACCAACAGAATTAAAACACAGGCCTTAGCACTGCAATCTCCATGACTGACACGTATGTTACTATTTAGGTACAGTCTGTCAAGTAGTAAAGTGATGTCAAATAGATAAAAAGCCCTATTGCAATAAATTTCGTTTTCATACAAGAGCAGGTCTTAAAAGGTGTATTTACCTCATTTTTAAGAGTCACGGAATTTAAACAATGTAGAGCATAAATAAGTTCTTTGCACCAAACACTTTCAGGAGTTGTAGCAATTAAGGAGTTTATCCTGCACTATCAGTGACAAACTCTCTGTCACTGACAGTTCAGGTGTCACTTACAGTCACTGCATGTAAACAGAGAATCACAGAATTACAGAATCATCTGGGTTGTAAAAGCCCTCTAAGACCATAGAGTCCAACCATTCCCAGCTCTGCCAAGGCCACCACTGACCCCTGTCCCCAAGTGCCACATCCACATGGCTTTTAAATCCCCCCAGGGATGGGGAATCCACCACTGCCAGGGGCTGCTGTGCCAGGGCAGGGCAGCTCTTTCCATGCAGGAATTGTTCCTGACACACAATTCAAAGCCCAGTTACATGACAGACATGCACCCCTTGCCATGCATTTGTTTGCAGCACAACTGACTCGAGCATGCAGGGCGCCAAACACTGAATTACTGCATAAAACACAGCTGAACACAGAGGCTGTGGCTGACATTCTGGGACCCCCTCCTCACTTTCTGCACCCCCTTCCCACCCTGTGTTCCCCATTCCCACTCTCTGCACCGCATTTCCACTGCCTGACCACATTCCCACGCTCTGTACCCCATTATCACTCTCTGAACCCCATTCTCACCCCCTAACCACATTCCCACTCTCTGAGCCCCATTCTCACCCCCTGACCACATTCCCACTCTCCGAACCCCATTCTCATCCCCTGACCACATTCCCACTCTCCGAACCCCATTCTCCCCCCCTGACCACATTCCCACTCTCTGAACCCCACTTCCACCCTCTGAGCCCCCTCCCCACTCTACGACGATCATTCCCACCCTCTGCACCTCACTCCCACCCTCTGACACCACGCAGCGCGGTGTTTTTGGGAAGTTCCTAATTACTTCCAGCTGTCTGGCCGAGCAGGCACGGACGGGACGGCGGGGAGGGAGATCCCCGGGAGGCACGGGAACGGCTCTCGGGGGCTCTGCTCCGTAATTCCTGCGGGCCCCACGAGCTGCCCTGCCTTAGGGGCCTCTACAGCGCCCAAGCCATGACCGCCCGCCCTCAGGGTCCGCCCGGAGCCCCTCAGGGAGGCAGGGACCCGCGGGGGGACGGGATCCTCACCCCTCAGCAGCGCCATGGCCACACCGCGCCCGGCCGAGTGCCCCGCCTGCCCCGCACATTCGCCACGCTGCCGGCGGAAGGGGCGGCCGGGCACGGCCGGCAGGCAGTTTACTTAAAGTTATTTTTTACGCGTAATTTTAGTATTTTGTTAAATTTGTTTTAAATGTGGGAGGCGTTTTGTTTGTTGGTTTGTTTGTTTGTTTTAAAATATTGCTTCGGCTTGGTTGGATTTTCTCCGCGCGGTTTTGGCGAATCGGCGGCAGGGGGAGCGGGGGCGGGCGGTGCTCGCTGAGGGGAGAGGCTCCCCCGCCGCCCGCCTCACAGGTAATTACAGCGAGTTACGGTTAATTGCAGATAATTGTGGAATCGTTTCCGTTGGAAGGGACCTCCGAGATCATCGAGTCCAACCTGTCACCCGATCCCCACCTTGTCACCCAGCCCAGAGCTCTCAGTGCCCCGTCCAGGCGATCCAGGAATGGGGGCTCCAACACCTCCCTGAGCACTTCCAGTTCCTGACCTCCCTTTCCATGGGGAAATTCCTCCTGATGTCCAACCTGACCCTGCCCTGGCGCAGCTGAGATCTATAAAACTCCTCGAGGGGGTTGTGGAGGGTCGCACCCCCGAATTCGTGCAGAATCCGTGGCTGACCCAGCGCTGCCCCGAATTCCAAGCTTTGGTTTCCCTGGGCATGGATGGAGATGAGCCGGAGCTGCTTGCAGCCCATCGGTTTGAAACCTGCAAGCCTTTGGATACTCTCAATTTCCAACACAGCAGGCAGTGAAAAACACGGGGATAAAAGGGTTAAAAAAGCCAGCATCCGTCTATTTGTCAGTAGAGGGAAGAACTGATCCCTCCGTGGGCTGCAATGAACACCTATCAGTCTCAGTGATGCAGCACCATGGATGCTACGAGAAACGACAGCAGGACAGATCCAGGGGTTACTCTGGTAATACGAAATAGAAACACACACAAATATCCTAGAATCCCAGAATGGTTTGGATTTGAAGGGACATTAAAGCTTATCCAGTCCCATCCCCTGCCATGGCAGGGACACCTTCCACCATCCCAGGCTGCTCCAAGCCCTGTCCAGCCTGGCCTTGGGCACTGCCAGGGATCCAGGGGCAGCCCCAGCTGCTCTGGGCACCCTGTGCCAGGGCCTGCCCACCCTGCCAGCCAAGAATCTGGACCTCCAAGCTATACCACAAAACCCACCCTCCAGAGTTGTGATGGTTGAAATGCACCTTGAAGTATGATTTATCTGTATAATTGCTCCAGTGGAACCATCCCAGCTGTCAGGCAAAAGACAGAGAAGCCAGTGAAAATATTTTGTGCACAAATAAAAATTGCTATATCTCTTCAGGGACACATTTGAAGTTCTATAAATTTTCCAGAAGAAAAAAATTTTATTCTGTGAAGACTCCCCTTTTTCATTTAAAATAATCTCTCAAGTACTTTCTCTACATAATTCCAATGATATAATAAATCTATAAATCAGTGAACATGCAACATTGTCTTTAAAAAGAGCCAAGGATTTTGCTGTATTTTCTCCCTTTGCTATTGACTTCCCTCATCTAAGTCTCATTTAAGACCATGGGAAGGGATTCTGCCCCTGTGCCCAGGTGAGAGCCCACCTGCAGAGCTGCCCCAGCCCTGGCTCCAACAGCACAAGGACGTGGAGCTGCTGCAGCCAGGGCAGAGGAGGCCACGGAGCTGCTGCCAGGGCTGGAGCCCCTCTGCTCTGGAGCCAGCCTGGCACAGCTGGGGCTGTTCAGCTGCACAAGAGAAGGCTCCAGGGAGAGCTGCGAGCCCCTGGCAGGGCCTGAAGGGGCTCCAGGAGAGCTGCAGAGGGACTGGGGACAAGGCCTGCAGGGACAGCACACAGGCAATGGCTCCCAGGGCCAGAGGGCAGGCACAGATGGGATCTTGGGCAGCAATTGCTGGCTGGGAGGGTATGAGCTCCATCCCCAACCATCCTGGGTCTCTGTGATTTACACACATGCACAAGGGGTGGCATTTCCTCCCCTTTTCTCCACTCATTTGCAGTGGCTCTCAGGGCCATAACGTTCCACACTCTGTGAGTTTCTAAATAGCTGCCAATAATTCAGCACCTCTGAAATCAAGTTATAACTTCTAAAACCTCCAGTGTTGTAAGTAAAAGTGATTCTCCTAATTTCTGTTTATAAACTACTTAGAAATGTTTCTATTGGATGGAAGTATATATTGAAGGGGATTATTTTTTGCATTCCCATTTTCGACTAAGAGCCACAATTTCTTCAAAAGTGTTTATTTCACAAATTTTTTATCCCCAGCTGAATATTACAGTGACTATTACAAGCATTTTCTTATAAACAAAGGTGTAGTTTACAGATTTGTTCAAAATGGAAAAATATTTTATAAGCAGTAGTATTTCATCTACAGTATTCACTCATGTATATCATTCAACTTTGACAGCAGCTATACCTTCTGCTCGTTAAGGTAATGACACTTCACATCACAAAGAAAAAAAAATAAAAATATCCCCAAAGATTTCAATATAGTAGCACTTTTTAAATATACTTCTTTTCTTCTGATTTCAAATTAATCTGAAAGTCTTTGTACACTGGCATTCACACCTTGAAATAATTTGGATACTCATCAGAGTTATGTTTTGTGGATTGCTTTACTTAATATCTACCTTGCTAGAATTTCTTTCAGAAAGAAAAAAAAAAAAAAGATCAATTAATGACTGTAATATATATGTGAATCAATAAAGTTTGAGGAAGAAGCTTCATGACAGTTCATGCAATTAATTTTAATTAGGTTCCATTTATATGCAATGATAAAATGCTAATTTTTCAGTTAATGGTCTGAAAGAATAAGCTTGCACAATTTTATTCATTTACTATTGAAAATGGAGGAAAACAACCATTGTTTCAAGTGCAGCTTTTTCATTTGTACCTTTTGCAAATCACACAAACGAGGAGTCATGTCCTGCAAAGGCTTCAGTGTTCAAGTTGCAGGGTGATGAAAAGCAGCCACTGTGCTTAAAACATGCCCACATTTTGGTACCATTTCACAAATATGAAGAAATTCTTGTAGATCCAGTGGAATAAACTGCATGAGCAAAAAAATTTTTGTAATGTAGGATTGCAAAAATTCAGTCTTGAGGTCTAGTGTTCTTTTTCTACAGTCACCTACATCAGCTTTATCAGATAAGACAAGCAACCTCAGCTACAAAATGCCAATTAAACAAAAAAAAAAAAAAAAAAAAGGGAAGAAGAAAAGGAACTTTCTGGTGAAAATGAAACGTGGACATTGTCCTGGATGCTTCTTGTAGGTCAGCCAGCACATGCCTCAACTCACACTTGAAGTGTTGGTTCTGTAATGCTGGTGATTTGGGTGTTTTGATGGTTTAATTTATTTTATTTTATTCGCAATAGTGCTTTTCTGAGATATAAGCCATCATATTTGCAAAAATCACCGTGGGTCAGTATTGTTTGGGTTTTTCCCCCAAGAACTTCAAAATGTGCAGACCTCCTCAATGTAAGATTTTATAAGTAGGCTTTTATATCCATAGACAACTTTTTCTATGACAGAATAATAAAAATATTCCACTGTTTTAATGCTTATTTCAGAGAAAGAGTGGTTGAATTAAACAGCTGAAGGCACAGAGTGGGAAAATGCTAAACATAATAATCAATATTTAAAAATAAAGACAGATCTGGAGAAGAGCCAGCTTTCTCTAAGCCATGCTTTGTGCTCATTTTGCTTTTTAAATAAAGAAGTGTAAATCTGAGGAAAGAAGGCATGCTTGAGCATAGCAACTTAACTAAATTAACATTTAATACAAATTTTAAAAAGTGCTAACAGAAAAGATACCATATCTTAAAGGTATTTCATACAGAGTTCTCTTCCAGATGGATCTCAGTGGATAAACTACGTGATCACAGATCAAGATGTTAAATCCCAGTTCCCATCTACACATACTAAGAGTTTTTAAGAAAGAACATATAAATTACAGTCCTGAAAGTGCCAGTGAAGGACCATTATCCCCTAGAAGACCATTAAGCACATTTTACAGTGGTAATCAGCAACAAAGTCACTGCAGAAGAGGATTCTGCAGCAACCTGTCACTTAGTCTGAGTGATAAGCATAGGTTTAATCAATGCATTGGGAATTGTACTCCAAATAATTTACATCAGAAAGAGGTAGAGACCTGAACTGCCTGAAACTGCTGACCTAACATGAATCCTGAGCAACAGCTCTCTGTTTAAACCACCTTACAGAAAGGCTGAATCCTGCTTTGAATTATTTATTCTTAAACCATGATGAATGTTGGAGCGTGGAAAGAAGGGAGAGGCGACAACTAACAAAATTCAGAGCACTGCAAAGACATTCATTGTGAGAAGAGGTAGGTGAAAATAAATAAAGATACTGTGGGTGAGTGGGTGGCAGGGCTTGCTGGGCACAGGCAGCAGACTGGAGCCATTACCCTCATTGTATAGCAAGGGGAGATGAAGGCACTACTGAAGACACAGCAGAGGTGAGTGCCCAAGGACTGCAGTTTGGAGGTAGTCCTGGCTCTTTACAAGCAAAATATCTATAATTCCACGGGTGATGGTTAAGGGGGAAAAAAATTACTTCTTAGCCAGAAGTCTGTCCTTCAGTGGTAACAGTTGCTCTAAACTATAGTCAGTTTGAATCAAGGTATTTACCCACTGGCATAGACCAATATAATTCTGCACAGCACTCAACAGTTTCTTTTAAAATGTGCTTTTTTGGATAGTCATATACATATATAGTACATACAGGACTACTGTAGTTTGTATATACACCAATTATATACATGATGTCTAAATCACAACACGCTCCTTGCCTAGAAAGGAAACCCCTGCAGCAGACAGGAGTTAGTGTATCTTCAAGAAACTTCACATTCTACTTTCAGTCTCTGAGCAGACAGCCTACCTGGTCATAAATTTGCTCTTTGGATTTACACCAGCTAAAAAGAGTCAGACGGAGAGAGGGGATTTTTCTTAGAAAGCTTTTAGTCATGATGGAGCTGTGGACCACAGAAGGAGCCACAAAAGCAGGTGATTTAAGACTGATTTAAACAAGACTGTTGTGGAAGTGGAAAGGACAGAATGCTGGCAGCCACACATCCTGACTGCAGTTTGGCACGTTGTGCTATGGCAGAAGCATCCCCACGCTGAGCAGTGGGGGAGCAGCCCTGACCCTGGGGAACCCAGCTCCTCCCCTGCCCAGTAGTCACAGAGAGCTCAGCATGTGCTGGCAAGGACCAGAGAAAAACCAATGGCTGGTCTCCTTCAACATCTGTGTGGTGAGGTCAGAGGGTTGGTTTGGTTTAGTTTATAAGTCTGATTAAAAAAAACAAACAACAACTAACAATCTGAATTGAAAGCAATTATTCATTTAAGGTTGTTGTAGTTTGGGTTCAGTCTTAAAGAAATGGCTTACATTTCTAACATACCACCTGACAGCTTTTTTTTTTGTGTGTGTGTGTTAGAACATTTTGTCTCTTTTAGAACTTCTTTAATTTAAAAAAATATTCTTCATTTATCCAAGCTGTGTGTTTGCACGATTCTTAACATTTTGGATGGCTACTGAACTGAATAGAGTTTTTCCATGGACAGCTACAGCTAGGATTGGCCCACTAAACACAGGTAGGGCTGGATGATCTAACTGGGTTCCTTAGCATGATCTATGCATGGGATTCTGACACTGGCCATGTAACAGGTCCAAGAACCTTGACAGCCACTGGATGAAAGTGTTTGACACTTGAAAACACAAGGAAAGCCAACAGCAGGGATCAGGATGATGCTATACCAGAAGCAGAAGGCTTAAGGCAGTCCTTTGCATCATGATTATTTCACTAGGACAAAACCTTTGCTAACGTGAATTTCGTAATGTAAGAAAGTTCAATGGAACAAATTCCTGCCAATTTATCTAAATTTCCATGAAGCAGACACACTGAATATATTTAGGAGGAGCAACAGCATTTCTCAAACATACAAATTGTGACAAATTCCACATCAGTGGAAACAAGCAGCATCCCAGCCCTTTTACCTTTGTGGTGTGATAAATACACACCTTCTGCAATTTACCTTTTCAATTCACTATCATGAATGCAGTTACTAGCAAGAACTGAAGGCAGAACTGCATGTTCTGTTATTCATACACACAAGACCACCTGCTGCTAGACAAATGACACATCCTTCAAGGCAGCAGAAGTGTCTCAAATTTTGTTTTTGTCATAGACACCTATGAAAATCAAAATAAGCTGTCTCCCACTTCCTGGCTTTTGGAGATGATTATGGGCTTTGAACTATATCAACATAAAATCAAGCAGTAAAAAAAAAAAATCTATTTTTCAAGTATCCTTATTTCTGAGCTGCAAATTTAAAAAAAAAAAAAAAAAAATCACATACAGACCAGTGTCTTTTTAGTGTACATTTTAGCATCCATTTGTTACTGAGTACTGGTTCTTCCATAAGCTTGTTTGGTCCATATTTAAAGAGCTCTTGAATTCTTTTTATGATTTTTTTTCTTTTGTTGCTGGAAGTCTCTGGGTGTCAGAGGTGAGCTTAATTCTACTTTCTTCAGACTTTATTGAGAAAATCCAAGTTGAGAGAAGCAGGGAGATGAATGGAGTCCATGGTGATGGCAGATGGGTTGAATGGGAACAGAACTGGGAACATGTGCTTGAAGTCTAACAGCAGCTGTGGAGGGTCATTCCGTTCTTGCAACTGCTTCTGTTGGGTGTGGGAGAAGAAAACAAATTTAGCATCAGTTGTTGCCTATTCTTGTTGTGTTTAACACCATCAAAGGTTTGAGAAAATGCAGAAAACGGTGAGAACTATTTTGTTCTCTTCTGCAGCACCTTTCCTTCTGAGCAAGTATTTACAGGAATTTCTATACAGACTGTAGGAAACACTGCTTCAGGAGAACCTGGACATTTTCTACATGACCACAAAGATACAGGACCTGGATACAAGATGACCCCCCTGGCACAGCAAAACCAGGACTACACGATACCTGCTGACCACCTTTGATTCAGCTGTTCAACCACGGTGATATGTCCTGGGGGCAGCTGAACACATGTCCTTCCCTTTCCTCCCTGCTCCTTGTGAGCATTAAAAGGTGTTTGGCTTTAATTTATTTTTCCTTTAGTTGCCAATTTCTACCTCTTGTCCAGAAGTAACTAAATTTCACCAACACCTTGTTGACTCCTGCAACCTTAATCCTCAAGTCGTGTAGAAGAGCTGAAGAGCTGAATTAGCTGAGCTTGGGATTTGGGTGCTTCTTGCCCTCTGTGATTAACAGCCTGGTTATCCCTGCAGCTGTGTGTTGTAAGTGTGTGTGCACACACAGAGCACTGAATTCAGGACAACCTGCAGCAGCATGCCTTTTATAAAATACCCGAGTTAGCAGTGATTTAATACAGATGCTACTGGAACTACAGAGATGTTATTTTTGCCCTCCAATTGACAGCCCTTTAAATTTACCTGTATGTTTCGTATGAAAGCTACTGTCACACGTTCTTCAAACTCATTCACAGGAGTGTAGAGATTGAGTATCTTTACAATCTGTTGAAAAGAAAACATGGTTACAGTTGTGAGAAGCCAAACTTCTTCAGAACACAAAGCACTAGCAGCAGTTTGTCATGATAGGTCTGTCACAACAAGCCTGTCTGACAAAACAAAGAAAAGAAGCAGCAGAAGTATCACCATGGTGGGGTTTTTTTGCCTGCTGTAAGGTATTGCAAGATCTATGGACCTGTCAAAATCACTTCTTATGGAAACCCCCGTAAATTGTCCACAGACTTGGACAACAGATTTATACAGGGACTCCACTTGGCTGGCACATGGATGCCACCTCTACAATACTTCTCTTGATGCTTCCTCACTCCCACTCCTCCCCTCAGCTTTTCTCAAAAATGCATGTTCAGGGTGATGCAGATACATTAGAACCACTGGAAATCAGCTCACACCTCCCACTTCTCCTTTCCTACAATATTATCAAATTAAGGAGAGGCAATCCAGCAGTAAAAAACGTGAGTTTATATCCTCCTGGAATGGAGTCTCAAAGTTCAAGGTCATGTCCAGACAGCCTAGTTTGGTACTTCTAAACCTCCTACCCCAAACAGGAATCCTTGGTGGGCATCCTGCAGACACAGCCAGTTTAAGACCTGGCAAAAGACACCAGGTGGGTTTAAAATGCCAAGAATCTGACTTACACAACAAACTCCTCGGGGCTGAGTTTCATCTTTGCACATTTCTGGAGCTCCAGTGCCATCAGTGGCACTGTAAGAGAGGGGCCACCACTGTGACCACCTCTGGGAGGGGCCAAGATGTAACATCAGTCCTGAAAAGCACAAGCTGTGCCCACTGGAGGAATGGCACACTGAAGAGCTGGCAGCAGGAGACCACCCTTTCCCACTCCTCAGTTTCCCTGTGCTGAAAACCCCTGCCCTGCTCCCTACCTGCTGGGTGGTGAGCGACGTGCACAAGGAGCAGATGGCCTCAGCATCCTCTGAGGTCTTCTTCTTCAGCTGCAGGAGCTGTGCTGCCTGAATCAAGGGCTCCAAAGTTTGTGCTGCTCCACTCTGCTGCAGGTTCTTCCCACGCAGCCATTCCTCCAGCTGGCTGATGTTAAACCTGGATAAGCAACCGAGACAAGGTGTGAGCTGAGAGGTAAGAAGCAGCATCTTCAAAACTTCTCTTTGGGGCTCAAGGTGTGTTGCAGTGCTGGTGTTATGTGGCTTTTTGTGATGAATATTTGTGATACATGCAGCAATAGACAATCAGACCAAAGCTTAATAACAACTCAGAGTATATACTCCAAGCACCTTACAAACAGATGAACCATATAACAGCCAAACAACACAAGGGAGGTGCTTTTCTACAGCATTCAGATTCCTCCAAATTTCAACAATGAAAATGAGCTTTAAAAGCATTTAAAAGCTGGTTAAAAGCTAGCAAGATCCTGCAAGGTACCCAGATATCTTTGAGAGTATTTACACAAAAAATGCTTTTGCTGTGCCCACTGTCCTCAAAGGGAACACAGAAAGATCCAGTGTGGGAAGGGGACAGGGTAGCAAAAGGAAGATTTAACTAATTTGCACTGAGAAGTGCACTTTATTTTCTTATTTTCCAACAACTTATAACACTGACAAAACTTCCCTAAGCAGGCACAGCCCTGCCCCAAGCCCCAGCCCCACCTCAGCTGCATGCCCGTGCTCCACGAGCAGACATCCTTCCTCAGCAGGAGGTTGTTCAGGGCGATGGCATTGATCATGTAGAAGAGCTGCTTGAAGACCTGCTGGATGATCTCTGGGTCCAGGCCCTGGTCACACATGATGCTGTGGAAGGTGTTCAGCTGGCGAATCATTTCATCCAAGCTGTAGGAGCTGTCACCCGCATTGGAGGAGTATTTCCTGTAGCCCACTGGTTTGACACTGGAAAGACCTTGGATACTCTCATTTTCCAACACAGCAGACACTGAAAAGAGGGGGGAAATGGGATAAAAAGCCTGCATCCATCTATTTGTCAGTAGAGGGAAGAACTGATCCCTCCATGCTGCAATGAACATGTATCAGTCTCAGTGATGCAGCACCATGGATGCTGTGAGAACTAACAGCAGGACAGATCCATGAATGCTGGTTTACTCTGATAATACAAAATAGTTAAAAAACACACAAATAGAACTAGACACACATAGAACTATACAAGAGTTTGGTTTGGAAGAGACCTTAACGGCCATTTAGGTCAAATATCCCTGCCATGGGCAAGGACACCTTCCACCATCCCAGGTTGCTCCATGCCCTATCCAGCCAGGCCTTGGACACTGCCAGGGATGGGGCATTCCTCAGATGAATCCTCAGGGATTTGGCTGACGAGATAACTCTTCTCATACCTTCTCTCACACCCTCGAAAAACAAGGTCTTTATGAGTCTTTTTCCTCTTCTCAATCCTCTCCTCTTTTATAGTGTACATTTCCATCCATAAAAAGATAAACCCCAAACCTGGTCTGGAGGAGAAAGGAGACCCACCAGCACAACCTCACCTCTTCCACTGCCTCTCCAACAGAAATAAGACAGGTATCTTCTGGAGTGGGAGGGAAAACCCTCATCTATTGTAAAATCATGACCTCCGTGGCAGGGAAGAATGATGTATCTGATTCTATGTTATCAGAAGGCTAATTTATTATTTTATTATACTGTATTATGTTAAAGAAAATTATACTAAGCTATACTAAAGAATACAGAAGAGATACTAACTGAATGCTTAAGAGATAATAATGAAAACTGGTGACTCTTTCTAGAGTCCCAGCACAGTTTTTGCCCTCATTGGCCAGCAACTCACACTGGAGTCCAATGAAGACTCATCACTTCAGGTAAACAATTTCCAAACACATTCCACATGAGTAGAACACAGAAGAAGTAAATGAGATGAGAATTGTTTTCTTTTCTCTGGGGCCTCTCTCTGCCTTTTCAGCTTCTCAGGGGAAAAACCTGAGTGAAGGAATTATGTTCAGAGAATTTGGATGCCCCACTCATCCCTATTAGCTTCTATCATGGGGGAAGATAAAAACTCTCCCGGTCATGCTGGCGCTGTGCAAAGGTCTGAAAAACAGCTGGAGCAGATAATCTGGGCCAAGAAACTAAAGGGCAGCTGTGAGCTCACCGATCATGGGCTGCAGGATGCCCTCTGCAATGTTGATGAGCTGCTGGTAGATCTGGATGGAGAGGTGGCCCAGCACCTGGCGGTACTCGGTCAGGTCGAAGTTCTTCAGTGTGTGCTCATTCTGCTTCGCCGTGTTTTGGGTCATGAAATCCTGAGAAGGAGATTAAAACACTGTCATGGGTTGCAGTGTAAAATAGAATCAGGGGTGTGTTATTCTATTACCATTGTTGGAACTGGGATGGGGGGTAGTGATGTGATCTTCTGTTGATAAGCCAGCTGATAAGAAACTATCAAGAGCAGTTTCCTTATCTCTTCCACAACCCACCCTCCCTCCAGGGATAAGTCTTCTGCTAATAGGCCATTAAGTCCACTGATAAACTTCCATCATCCCATTGGGAAATGCTCCAGCCAGGGGGAGGAACCAAGCCCCTCTACCTGGATAAAAAACCCGAGACTTGAAACACCAAGGGAGCCTTTTCCACTGGACTCCCAGAGAAGAACAGGCCCATCCATCACTGGACCTTTTCTCCAGGACCACTGCTTCAACAGAGCCACAACTGCTACTCCAGGAGGACTGCAGCCACCATTGCAAGTAGACTGCTGCCAAAACCCTGACCAACAGGGTGTCAGGTTGTATTCTGACTTTGTGGATGGTTTTCTTTCCCCTTATTGCATGTATTTTGTTTCCTTTTTGGTTTACTTTCACTTTTTCTAATAAATTGTATTTCTGACTTGGGGTGTCTCGCTGATTTTGCTTCTCAAACCAGAACAAACACCCAGGCTCATTATCTCACCCACTGACAGTCCATCAAAGCCACTGCATTAAAACCCCCCTGCACCCCTACAGTACAATATACCAAAATATGTCACCAAAGTACATTATAGAAAAGATCAGAACTCATAAATCACCTTTGAGTTACCCAGGCATTTGCTCATAAATTATTACTAGAGGACTACCTCTTGAAGAAAATCATTAAACTACCAGTTTTTCATTTAATCCTTAGCAAGGATCTGCACATTTGTATGACTGCAACATAAAGGAGTAAAAAAATGACATTTCAGGCCCTCTAAAACCCCTTTTTTAGCTACGTGCTTATCCTTTTGAGTCCCAACTGTTTGTGGGAAACAAAATATTTTGAAATTAAGATTCTAGAAAATTGAAAAAAAATTATGACTGCATTCTTTGACAACATTTTAAATTGCTCTGAAATTCATAAATCTCCTGAAATAACTGAATTTGTTACCTGTCTTTTGGTGATACAACTGATCTATAATCCTGTATTTGGCTGCTGTAAGCCCTCAGTTTTCAGCTCAGATATTAAATCCAGTTTTAGTGGCAGAAGCCAGTGAGATGTTTCAATTAACACAGATCTTTTAATTGTCTGTTCATATGCTCTTACTTGGTGTGAAAACGAGAACTATGAAAGTGTTTTTGTTGGTTGCTGACTGGCAAAATGCAAAAATACAACATGTACCAATATGAGTTGATTTCACAATTTCCCCATTTTCCTGACTAATTGAAGAGCATCATGCTCTTCACATGACAGGACTGCATGTGGGTTGGGATTTTCTTTTAAACCTTTTCTTAAAAATAGGCCGGACTTAAAACTAAAGATAACAGCATCTTGCAAACTGCTCTGAAGTATGTCTCCCCTCTATATTTTGCAACATGCCGATGGAATTTGCAAACAGCTAGTTCATTTAACACAGTAAATCATGGCAAGCAACGTAAAATTTAAGACTGTGTTTTAACCCAGGTGGTTTTCTGGGGAGGATTTTCTTTAAATGCAGTTTTATCATCCAGACAGAAGAGGGCAGACAAGAGCAGAACTGCTAGTAAGTATTCTCTAAAATATTTTAAATTTAACTTTTAATTTTAAATCCTCCAAATCCAGTGCTGAGGTTTTACACACCAACCATTATCTTTTGAATAGTTATAGACTTGAATAGTTAATTTAATTTCATGATTTTTTTTTTCTTACAGTTTCAATGTGCAATACATCTAAATAAACATCTAAAGACTGAAAAAAATAGCAGTATTTGGGTCTGTTGAAAATTTTAATATGCAGAACACCTAGCTATAAGGATGGCAGTGTGTAAGGTTCTAGGAGAACTGTGATAATCCCATTTTTTTGAAAGGGATCAGCTTTAATAAAACCTATTCCAAGCTATGAAATATTGTTTAATGAAAAGCTGCGGGACCAACTAAAATCAGGAAAACAGCCTTCAAAATGGCACACAGAAAGAGCACAGAGAGGCTGGCACAGCTGGGGCTGTTCAGCTGCACAAGAGAAGGCTCCAGGGAGAGCTGCGAGCCCCTGGCAGGGCCTGAAGGGGCTCCAGGAGAGCTGCAGAGGGACTGGGGACAAGGCCTGCAGGGACAGCACACAGGCAATGGCTCCCAGGGCCAGAGGGCAGGCACAGATGGGATCTTGGGCAGCAATTGCTGGCTGGGAGGGTGGGCAGGCCCTGGCACAGGGTGCCCAGAGCAGCTGGGGCTGCCCCTGGATCCCTGGCAGTGCCCAAGGCCAGGCTGGACAGGGCTTGGAGCAGCCTGGGACAGTGCAAGGTGTCCCTGCCCATGGCAGGGGATGGGACTAGATGGGATTTAAGGTCCCTTCCAACCCAAACCCTTCTGTGCTTTTAGGAGCTTTCCCAGGAAAAGCTAGCCGTGCTATATCCACATTACAGCACTGCCGTGCTATATCCACATTACAGCACTGCCGTGCTATATCCACATTACAGCACTGCCGTGCTATGCCCAGATTAACCAAGGAGGGCGCTCAGAGCGGCCCCATTCCACAGCCAGAGGGAAACCCCTGGCGCCAGGAGGAGGCAGGACCCTCCCTCAGGGATGCCACCCGGGGCTCTCACCGCTTCCCCGCTGTACTGCTTCAGGCAGTGCAGCAGGCGGCACGTGTTCGCCAGCCAGAAGGATGTCATCTCAAAGTCATCCTGGTGCTTCTGCAGAGACAAAGTGAAAACACGTGAGATCCCCCCCCCCTTTCAGTGGGGGGTGATGGCATCACAAAACTAACCGATTTTGAGTTTCCCCACCCAGAATCAGGCAGCTTTCCCTCTGCAGCTGGGCAATATTAGCTGTTCTCCCTGCAAACTTTTTTTTTAATCTCTAAATTCAAACAATTGTATTGCTAATTCTCCTTGCTTTTCTACAAAGGGAGGCTCTAAGAGCAAATTGGCTTGAAAATCACTGTGAGAGCTGAGTGTCACACACTTGGACATGGTTGTTGCCATCTGACAGCCTCTCAACCCCGAGACAAGAGCAAATGGACACTTGCCTTCAGCACTTTCTTAACACCATTGATGGTGGAGGTGAGCAAGGAGTGCACCTTCTGGTCATCATTGATGTAATCTGCATGTCTGATGCACATGTAGAGGATGTAAGCAGGAAGGCAGGGAACAGTAGCAGACACTGCCTGGGGCTTGAGATCTAGAAGATTTAACAATTAAAAAATAAAAGATTTCACAAAAAAAGCAAACTTATATTTCCCCAACTGACAAGTGAAGCAGAGAATGCTAGAGCTGGAGCGTACCCAGGCAAACCCCTCTCCCCTCAGCCCTGGGGAAAATGGTATTTTGGCTCTGCAACTTGCATCCCTCTCTGCAAAGTGGACACAGAGCCAGAGAAGTTCTGCTGCAGGGCCCCAGACCCTCAGCACTCAGGCTTGGGAGGGCAGCCCTGCCTGCACTGAGGTTTGTGACAACTCCCCATTTCTCCTTGTGGATGCACAGTAGAGCTAGAGCTTCTCTACCTTGTAAAACCCTACCCCAGCAGCACACAAATCACCTTAGAACAGCTCCCTGAAGCTTTCAGGAATACCTCGCACAATAAATCCTCTCCCTGAATTGATGACACATTAAATCACTCCTTCCCTCAAGGTAGGGAGTCCTAATGGCAGCTGTGGGCAATTGGAGCCTCTACAGAACAAGCTTGTCTGATTAGGGGAACTTCAGTGCCCACAGCAATGAGCTAGCACTGCTCTGTGAACACTTTTTGGATCCTCACTAGGCTCTGCTGGAGTTAGAGTTGTAGGAAATATCAACACTGTGCCAGGGAAACCTGACTTCTGAAACAGCACTGAGTGAGGAGATGCTGCAGCAATTCTGACCAGACTGTGCAGTGCAGAAGAGCTCACAAGTTCATTATCTGTTGTCTGTTATTACCTCATAAACCAAGTTACCTTTGTTCCACTGCTGTGCCAGATCCAAGGGGTCTGTCCTTCTGCCAGCCCCTCCCCATCTATGACCTCATGTGAAGCCCAGCAAGTTACTGTCTGCTCTAAAACCTGTAGCCTGACTTTGTGTTCCCCATTATTTGCTATCCCTAAGGGATTGTGTCCACTCTGGTCTATCTGCTTAGTGCAGCACTACTTTACCTACCCAAACTGCCATCACCACAAGCATGTAGCCCCAGAAGGGATTCATTGAGAAGATCTATTTGTCTACCTTAATTTTTTAATCTCAAGTTTACAAACTCCCCCAGGCACGAGAAGGAGCAGCCAGGCAGAGAAGCAGAGCAAGTTCCCCACCTGTAATGAGGTTTCGGATGAGGAGTGGCTCATCTTCTTTGTAATATTCCAGCATGCCCTGAAAATCCTTCTCCTTCCTCTGGACAGCAACCTGCATGTTCCGCTCGTGTGGCCTCCTCTCCACTGGCACCATTGTCTGGGATGCTGTGAAAAGATGATCAACACCTGGCTGGCATCTGGAAATCAACAACTATCCAGGCCCTCCACTGGTCTTAGTGCAGACACCAAGTCAAAAAGTTATAATAATGTCATCAGCTTTGACAGACTTATAAAAATATAAACAATCAGGTCTTGGATTATCAGTCCACAGAGTTCTGACTCTGAACAAAAGAAAAAGTGTAAAACTTGAACTTAGAAGAGGAAAAAATGAAGCCATTTTTGGTTTTCCAAGAGACCACAGGCTAGAAGGTGTCAACCCTAGTGTATGATTTTCTCAGAACGGGGCAAAAAGCAGGCAGGCAATGCAAAATCCCTAAGCATGGCATCTTCTGTCTGTCTGCCTGCAAAGCTGCAAACCATGATGGCACTCTGCTGAAGTGTAATAAAGCAGAAGAGACCAGCATGCAAATACTGCAGCAAGCAGCATGCAAATCACACTGACAGAGAGCAGCTGGGCGAGCCGTGGAAACCCTCCAGTTATTCAGCTTAATTTCACTTAATGCCTGGTTTCCAGAAATTAACTCATGAGAATGGGGCTCTCTGATTAATCACAGCTTCTCCAGAGAAGAGGAAGGGCTTTCTGTACAACACAGATGCCACATTTAAGGTGATTTCTCATTAAGCAGAATACACATACACATTTTGATAGTAAAGGGTTATAATCTCCCCTTCAAATTTGACAGATCAGAGCATTTTCCTACTGGCCACTGGGCTCCTTCCTGTATCTCTGCCTGGGCCACTGCATTAACTGCAATGACAGCAGAAAAATTTCCATAAATATCCTCCAAACCCTGGTACAGGGTCAGTGTCAGTCAGTGCCTGGTGCCAGAACAAGAAAAAGCTTACTTTCATAGAAAGAGAAAAAAAAAAAAAACCAAACCCTGCAGCTCTCCAAGACTGACCAAAGAAGTAAAACCCAAGTGCAGTTCTCCCAACCCAGTATCTCCCAACACACAAGTCACCTTCAAAATCTTGGACCTTCTTCATGTAAATCTTCAGCTGCTTCTTCAGCTTCTTTTCATTCTTTTCCAACTTTTCCAGCAATTCTTTAAGATCCTGAAAGACAGAAGATACATTTAAAAGAAGTCCCAAAATTAAACCCAAGAACAACTCATTTGGGGTGAGTTAGAGGCTGGAGTGTGGTCTGTGTATCACCAAGGTGTGGTGTGAGCATCTCAGTGGAAGAGGACCACCACCCATAGCATTTAATCCTGGCTGTTAACCACATTTAAAGTTTTATTTAGATGCTGAAAAAAGACAAAAACTCAGGAGGTGCCAACATTCCCTCCAGACTTTGCACACAGATACAGAAGGGGAGAAAGGGAAAATTTATGATCATCTAGGCCAACTTTTTGGAGTGGCAACTGCCTTTCCACGCTTCCAATAAAAGCAGGTAAGATGAAAGGCCTGTGCTGCCTCTGTGCCTAACAGAGTAGGGGCTCCCCAGTGATTTGATTTGGAAGACAGTGCCACAAAGTAGACAGGCTTAAAAAAGCAATTTAAAAAATTAAAATGAAGCACCTATGTAGTCACAAAAGTCATACAGCCATGGAACATCAGCTCAAGGCCAAGTGCCAACACTCCCAAATGCAGCAGTGGGATTCTGCAGAGTATATGGGGGGGTGAAAGAGATCCCAGTGCCCTTCCCTCCCTGTTATGCTTCCTATCTCCTTCTCTCAAACTGTTTTTTGCCCTCTTTCTGTGTTTTCAGCATAGCCTCTTACCAGGTTTTCATTGGTCAGACGTGTAATTTCTTGCTGAAGTCCAAACTCCACCTGGACCTCTGGAGAGAGCTGCAGAGTCTGCAGGAATGCCTGCTGCTGCTTCTCCAGCTCCTCTTGCATTAAATCCACCTGGTTTCTCAGAGCTTCCATCTCCTCCTCGTGCTCCCTTCTCTGGTCCTGGAGCTGGGCTTCCAGCAACCTGAGAACAGGACCACACTGATCAGTCTATTATTGCCACACTAGCCTGTCATGTGCTATACTGCAGATTAAATGCTTTTAAAATTAAGAGATACGAAATAAAATGTTGGGATTTTTAAAAAATAAATCCCAACACACCCTTTTTTATTTAACTGCATCAAACATCCACGTTCCTTTACTTGCAAAGGAGCAAATACATGGCAAGAAAGCAACACAGATCAAAAGCTGCAGGTTTTGTTTTCAAAAGCTCAGCTTGAAGGACATTTGTTCCTGCGCTACTTTCCTGTCAAACATAAATTCTCATTCTTGAAAACTGCCATTTGCTAAGCTAGAATGCCTTTTTAAATCCAGTGGAAGAATGATTCATCATTGAGATGTTAACTACAGACACCTGTGCTGATGGTGATGGTGACAAACCTGGCAGGTGACATGTTAATTGATTATAAGTGTCCCCTACCCTCTGCTACATGGAGATATCCCTTCAGCCCATCAGCTCTTGCCAGAAGACTGAAGTGACTCCAGAAGTTATGAGGACTCCGAGAGAGGGCCACCAAGCCAGAAACTACAAAGTCAGTCCCAGTTTATACAGGACAATGGTGGCCAAGAGAAGGAATGGCCCAAGGGGACAGCCAAGGCCCTGTCCCTGCTGCAGCTCATGGATGTGCCTGGTCAGAGCTATGGGTCACCTCACACCCAGCTCAGGGCCTTCTGACACTGGATGCAAACAGCAATCCTCAAAGATGAGGAGGATTCTGCTGATGACAGCTGCACACTGACCCAGGATGTGCACAGACACAGAGCCACAACCCGCTCTGGTCCACAGGGAAATTGATTGTGATCCACACATGTGAACTGTTTCCCTACAGGAACAACTATGCACAGAATTTTTTTGTTGTTGTTTTGGTGTTTTTCTGTAACAACTTTTATAAAAGAGTGCAGGCTTTCAGGGAAGATTCCTGCATGAAAAGTACTAATCACTCGCAGGTTGTTTTGTGTGGTTGCTGTTTCTGTTGCCTTTAGAAAATTTAACAACACAATTTCTACCCCCACATCCCAGCACAAAACAGAAAAGCATGTTTTCCACCTATAGAAAGATGAGCAATGCACTCAGCCTCATAATCCTGTCAGGAGTTATATTCTTAATAGGCTTGGAAAATACAGACCCACCATGAAATAAGTATTAAGTACTTAATTTTCATTTTATTTCTTCATACTGGGATTAGTTGGGATTCAGTCTGGATAATCCATGAGACACCCTCAGAAGAACATGCTCCTCCTATGAACCTGGGTTCCTACTTTACTTGGAAAAACACATTAAATAATCCCTGTTATTTCTTCCTGTTACTGTCTGGTTTCACTCTGATACCTCTAGATGTGACCACTTTAGACTATATACACAATATCTAAATTTTTCATCTCTTTAATGTCCTTAAAACTTAAATAAAAAGCATACATATTGGAGCCCCATAAGCACCAAGCACGGGGGTGATGCAGGATAAGAATCCAGGAGGGATATTTGCCCAGCAGAGCAGGACCTGGGGACAGCTGTGGAACGATGGCACCCTGTGTCCACCACATGCCTTTCTCACCCACAGACAACACATGGATGGGAGCACAAAATCCACAGGATCATGCAAAGGTGACAGCACTGGGACACAAGCACAGACCCTCCTCTTCCAACAGGTCAAGGACTGAGAGAAAACACTTCTGAGAGGTGCCATGTCTTACTGCATTTTCGGAGAAAAAAATAAAATGGGAGGGGTTTTTTGTCTTCTTGGAGATCCCAGCTTCCCAACCCCTCTATCACCCAATTTCCCATTACTGTCATATAATGCTCACTGGATCACAGGTCAGGCATTAGTGACAACAGCCACCACCAGGAACAGCCAGCTGGAACCATGACTCCTCTGGAAATTACAGGAGGGTCTCAATTCCTGCAGTTTGGAAATCCTACCTCCAGCTGCTCCCAGACAGGACAGCAAGCCCTGTCCAGGACCACATGGCAACAGCAGAGCAAGAGAAAGAAACAAGAGGGCAAGGAAAAGGCAAGAGAAGGGAGAAGCAGCAGTGGGGAAAAACAGAAAGTGTGTGACCTGGCAACTTGCTTTAAACCTTGATAAGCCAAGCCGAGCTCTCCATCTTCATTGAGATAGCCCCAGTCCTCAGTCTTGCTAGAAATAAAGGACAGAAAAAGGAAACAAGAGGACAGAGAAAGACAAAAGGTCAATTGAAAGAGAAGGGGGAAAGGTACAGAACCCTTATTTATTTCATTCAGTATAAGTTTTTAGAGCACACTTGCATTGCATTGCATTTTTTTTTTCCACCACAGGGAAGGAGAGCCCTGCCCTGGTTGTGCCCTGTACAACATTTTTAAAATAAGCTTCTCCATCTCTTTCCCACTGGTCTAAAATAAACTCTACTCCTTCTACTTCAGCCAAGGGTTTCCTCAGCATTTGAGTCAAACACATCAGTCTTTACTCAGAGCAGCCTTTGCTCCAAACACTACATGCATCCACACAAGATCAATCTCCTCTGCATATATCCAGGCAGAATAATGGCCAGAAAAGTCTCACTTTAATACTTTTAGCAGTTAGCTTTTTTAGTCTCCTTTCAGCAGATTGTTCGAGGTTTTTTTTTTTTTTGCAAGTTATATGAGGCAAGAAGTTGATTTATCTCCTTTAATGAGGGGCTGAACACATTACAAATGAGTGATGTAAGCTGGTCAACTTGACCAGAAACACGTTAGAGCAAGATTTTGGCTTTGATATCAGTTAGAAAACAGTTATTGTTTTAGGCAATAATAATTTTAAAAGTAAGCAAGTAAACCATCAAACTTAATATATTATTATATTAAAAAAAAAAAAAAAAAGAAGAAAAAAGAAAAACACACGTTTTGAGAAGAGCTGTAGCAGATGCCATTCCCTGGCAAGGGAATCTCTGCATATTTCAGTGGAAAAGCACAACACACAAACACTACTCACGAGTGAATTTTCACATTTTTCACAGGAGGAAAGCAGTGAGAAATGTGGTGTTGCAACACTGCTTTGAAGGGGCTCTGGAGGTGCCTCACCACCACAGACAGCTCGAGCATCCCTCCCATGCCAGTGCTCGAGCACAGCACTTCTCAAAACTGGCAAACATTTCAGGCACTGACATTTGCAAAGTTCATCTGTTAGAGCCACATGTATGAATTTAAATTAAAACCTTGTTGCTATCTCATACGTAGCAGGTTTCCAAAAGGGTCTGCAGGCTGACAGATACAGTGAGGTTTATTGGTCTCATTTGCATGAATTTGTTAGTAAAGTCTTATTTTTTTTTTTGTTCATATAATTTTAGCAGGACATGTCCTCAGGCACTGAAAACCAAAGGAAAAAGCAGGAAGGATCCCCACTGTTCATTGCACATCAGAAACCTGTGAAATCTCACAGGATGAGCAGCATTTTTAAGAGATAGCCTCCTTGGAAAAATAGCTTTCCTTCGTTTTTTAATCATAGGCATTGAGGTAAATGAGAAGAGCAGCTCAAGAAAGTGCCATTATAAGATAAATATATAAAAATGCTGATTTAAGGTAAACCTGCACTGGGAAATAAGCATTCAGTTCAGCTCTATCAACACAGCACTGACTCAGAAATCACTGCACTCCCTCTTCTCCCAGATCATGTTGACCAAGACATAAAAAGGGGTCCTTTCAACATAATTAGAGTAATTGGCATCTGAAACATAATTTCCTAAAATGCTGGGTCAATCCTATTCTCAAATAAGGCTGGAGAGGAGTTGAAAGGGCTAATTCACAAAGCTGTGTTCCCCCTTTATCCTGATCTTGGAGGCACAGGCCTGGGGAGCAGCTGGGACCTGCAGTCAGCAAACTGTCCTCATCATAACCAAATATTCCTGCCCAAACACCTCCCTGCCCTGTGAAAGCAGCTTAGAGGAGGTGTATGTACCCCAAACCCAGAGATGCTAATTTCAGGATCTTCAGTAAATTATCCTCTCTTCATAAAGAAGGGGCATTTCACTTTCAGACACAGATACACCTTTTTGTTTTAGGTAAAAGGAAAAATAATGTGCATCACAGACTAGATCTATTGCAGCGTGGGAAGATACCCAAAGTAGAGTGGGAAGCAGAGATAGGATACAATCTCCATGTGATGGTCTCTCCCACCTGCAAAAGCATCCCTCATGTGAAGCCAGCACCAGCTCTCTGCTTTGCACAGCAGCTGCAGGTGGGACTTGCCCAACAGGAAAAAAGAAATCCATGTACTCAACAGAAATCACTTGGAAGCTATCATGGAAGCTAATTTCAAAGACACAGCCTGATTTACTTTGAGCTGCCAGGTTATTATCTCTTAACACCATCACCTGGTCTCTCAGTGGCTCTGCATTTCCACCAAGATCAAACAGGCTTTGGAGGAATGATCTCAAGAACGGATACTTAGCTTTGGATTCAGTTATTGAAGGAGAAAAATGAGGTAGGAACTAACTTGATTTTCTCCTTAACAGCTGAAATTCAGCAGATTTTTTTTTTTTTTAAGAAAGAAAAAAGCCGAGTTTAATGCATTTATAAAGAAAGGGCTGATTTCAGTTCAAACTTGCCCTTGACCTGGAATCAAAGGGCTTTCCTCTGGAAGCTTTGTGGAAAGACAACTGCTACATGGGCAGGTTTAGCAGCACCTGCAGCACCTGGCAGAGTTCTTCCTGGTTTTCTCCTGCTGTATTTAAAAGTGCTGCATGACACAGACATGAGGAGAATAAAAGGTTTATCTCCCACCAAAATAAAGCCATGCTCTGTCCTCAGCCTAAATAGCTAAGAGGTGATGGCTTGGACTTAGGAGCAACTCCTGGGTGCAGCAAGCCATAAGCCTGGCCTGGTGAAGAACCTCCTCCTGGTCAAAAAGCATCTCAGACTGGAGGGCAAAGAGCAGCTGACACCCCTGAAGGACTCAGCCGTCCAGAGGGACCTGGACAAGCCCAAGGGAATCTCATGAGGTTTAACAGGGCCAAGTGCTGGAGCTGCACCTGGGTCAGGGCAGCCCCTGGGATCAACCCAGGCTGGGGATGAGCAGAGAGAGCAGCCCTGGGAGAAGGAGCTGGGGGTGCTGGGGGTGAGAGCAGGACCTGCCCCAGCCTGACCCCCCTGCCCTGGGCTGATCCCCAGCATGGGCAGCAGGGCAGGGGGGATTCTGCCCCTGTGCCCCTGTGCCCAGGTGAGAGCCCACCTGCAGAGCTGCCCCAGCCCTGGCTCCAACAGCACAAGGACGTGGAGCTGCTGCAGCCAGGGCAGAGGAGGCCACGGAGCTGCTGCCAGGGCTGGAGCCCCTCTGCTCTGGAGCCAGCCTGGCACAGCTGGGGCTGTTCAGCTGCACAAGAGAAGGCTCCAGGGAGAGCTGCGAGCCCCTGGCAGGGCCTGAAGGGGCTCCAGGAGAGCTGCAGAGGGACTGGGGACAAGGCCTGCAGGGACAGCACACAGGCAATGGCTCCCAGGGCCAGAGGGCAGGCACAGATGGGATCTTGGGCAGCAATTGCTGGCTGGCAGGGTGGGCAGGCCCTGGCACAGGGTGCCCAGAGCAGCTGGGGCTGCCCCTGGATCCCTGGCAGTGCCCAAGGCCAGGCTGGACAGGGCTTGGAGCAGCCTGGGACAGTGCAAGGGGTCCCTACCCATGGCAGGGGTGGCACTGGATAAGCTTTAAGGTCCCTTCCAACTCAAACCACTCTATGAAAGAGAAACGGGAGTGCATCTTGCAGAGAAGGTGAGAGAAGTGGCTCTTGCTTATAAACCCCACTTCAGAACTGCAACCCCACCAGAAAAACTTCCCATTAAAATATTTATTGATCAAGATTAGAAAGGAAAGGCATTTCTGCTTCTCATGCCGACATCCTTGGATACAGAGCTGTGAAAGTACAAATACAAATTTGTTCTGGGGGAGGGAATGTTAATTTACGTCCACAAACACAATAATCCAGGCTCCCCAAGCATTTGTCTTCCTCCATTTTATTGCCATCAACATCCTACATCTGTAAACCCATCTGTTTATTGGGTTGGTTTATACAGCTTATAAACCAACCCAATAAACAGAAAACTGCACAGGGAACCTTGTAATGGGAAGGTTGGTGGTGCTTAATGAGGCACTGGATAAATCACTGCAGAAAATCAGGATGAGAGCATATAGAGCTACTGCTGCTGTATTTCAAGAGCCAAACTCCAGTCAAGCTTCACATGAGAGGCAGATGAGAGAATAATGAACTGACCCTGGAGACTGCAGATTTTCCCTCCCAAAACTTAAGAGGCCAAAAACCACCAAGGCCAGATCACATGAACTTCTTAAAATTGCAGCTCATGCAATTGCAAGGAAAGAGATTTGTACTCCTGTGGAAAATTAGATCCTGGAAGCTTATAGGCCCTGGAGGGATTTGAAATCCACGTGGATGTGGCACATGGTTTAGTGCTGGCCTTTGCAGTGCTGGGGGAAGGGCTGAACCTCAAGACATCTTTTTGAACCTAAATGATTCTATGATTCAGTTCTTTCTGCAGAAGTCAAGTGTGGAAACCAGAATGCTGGGAGGACTGAAGCTTCCTGGCAGGCTACAGAAGGCAATGTGCACCTGTATGGCCAGATATCAATTAACACTGGGACCAGTGACACCCCCATGTCAGACACATGTCCTGTGAAAGCAGCAACCCTTACTTTGACTCCTTCACCAACCCCTGAACACAAACTAACCTTCCCTACACATGACATGCTGGAAAATTTAGGGAGTTATTAAAGCTGTGCCCAACAATGGCATTTCACATCTCATATGAGCACCCACGGCTCCAGGAGAATATTGGAAAGAAGGAAAAAGAAGGAAAGAAGAAAAAATTCATAGAATTCATTATGTGACCAAAACCTGCTCCTTGCTGCAGGAAGCACACTGAGCTCCACTGATTTACTGACAAGAACGTGAAATGCAAATTAATCTCATCACCTCTGCTGCAAGAGGGGCAGAAATTTCATCAGCAAGTTCACTTCAGGAAAGCAAATATTCAAAGGCAAATTGAAAAAAACCACAAAGACTAGTCCTGTCCTAGCCAGACATGATGCCCAGGTGAGAAATCAATGTCACAGGAGTCCTGGACTCCAACAATCCCCACTGCTCCAGGCCCCCAGACCTGGTGAAAGCTGGCAGAACAGCCTGGGCAGAGCCTCAGTCCAGCCATCAGGGTTTTGAGCTCTACTTAAATGGGCCTTTCCTCATATCCATACAGGTGTGAATAAAATCCCCATTAAGTCAGGTCCCAGCCTGGAATGTTAACAACCTTCTGCAAGCACTCTACAAAGTAGCAAACTATATTGTGCTATTAAAAGCCATTAATCCACAATGTCTGGGTCTTCTCCTTTGCTGAATGGAAATTATTTAGAGGGAAAAAAGCTTCAAACATCTTTTATTTGTCAAGAGAAAAAAAAAGATAAACATTCAATTTCCTTGAAGTAAAATAAAAATTTACTTTTCATAATATCTTGCTATTTAATCCATATAATTTTTTCTTCTTGCAAGATACTGCTTTATTATTTTATATCCTCCTGGGCAGCTGCAAGGACTGATTTAATGCTTGGCAATATCAGCCCATTGCTACTGTTAGGACAGACACATGTTCAAAGTATTAATCCTCATTGAGGTAAACCAGCAATAAAACAGCTGATCCTGACACTCAGTTTGAGTGCAAGAAAATCCATAATGTGAGTGTTTCCAGGGAATACAGCATGTTTGTTAGCTCAGTTAACTACAACGGGCTTTTGCCTCTGAGAAAACCAGAAGGGAACTGTGGGATCCTTCCAAAATGGTATGAGATACCTGAGGAACAGCTGAGGGAGCTGGGCATGCTCAGCCTGGAGAAAATGAGACTCAGGAGTGAGCTCATCACTCTGTACAACTTCCTGAAAGATGGCTGTAGCCAGGTGGGGTTGGTCTCTTTCTTCAAGAAAGCAACCAACAGAACGAGAGCACACAGTCTTAAGATGGGTGAAGGGAAATTTAGGTTGGATATTAGGAAAAAGTTTTTCATGTAGTGTGATAAAGCTCTGGAATGCTCTGCCTGGGGAGGTGGTGGAGTCACCATCCCTGGATGGTGTTTAAAGAAAGACTAGATGTGGCACTGGGTGCCATGGTTTAGTTGAGGTGTTAGGGCATGAGTTGAACTCAATGATCTTGAAGGTCTCTTCCAACCTGGTCATTATGTGAATTCTGTGAAATAAATACAAATACAGTCCCAAATCTTAGTCTTGCTGCTATTTACATGCTGGAAGCAAAGTCAAAACCCAGTTTTGCTCACTTCCATCTTTGCCTTTCCACCTGCTCAGTACCTGACTGGAACTAGATGATCTTAAAGGTCTCTTTCAACCCAGACCATTCTGGGATTCTACAACTCCGTAAGATGTGTGTCTTTGGCTTCACCTTCACAGCCCACCCGTGAGTCCACAGCACAATCCAGAGGCTGGTAGCCCTCTAGAACACATTGATTTTGATGTGGATGCCTCTCACACAGAATCCCCCTCGTGCTGGACAGGTCTGTGCCACACTTACCGGTTGGTCTCGCACATGCCCTGGTAGGCTTCGATCGCGTCCTCCTGGTCAACGTGCCGGTCACTGTTGGGCCAGCTGGCATTGGGGGAGATGTTCTCCTAAAGTCAACGTGCAAAACAGCAGTGTGACTTCCTGCTTTAAAACTCTGTCTGGCTCTACGAGTTCCTGACACCAAACAACTCCCAGTTATTCTATTAAAAGTATCCCTGGGGCATCCACCACGCTATTGAGTTTCTATGAATCCACACTCATGCAGCAGGAGAGATAAGAGATGGAAGAAAGATGTAATGAACTTGGGAAGAGGATAAGCAGAGCACTTGGCTTGGTCTGAAATACAAAACACACCAAAACCTTGAGGAATAGTAAGACAGCAAATCAATAAAGATTTAGTTTCTGGATAATGTGCCCTTCCATTACAATGTCCTCTAAATACAAATTCCACCACAGCTGTTTGAGAGACAGGCTCTCTTCTTGCCCACATGTCAGAAGAAACACATTACAGCCGCACTAGCCCAAAATGAACACAATCTGGTCTAGAAATACTTTTTCCTCACGCCATTTCCTTGTAGAAAAATATTATTGCTGCAAAACACCACCAGGAACATGCTGAACCACACACATTGGTGCAGGGGTGCTGTGGGCTGGCTTACCCTCATCAGGTATGGGGGTAAGCACCCTATGGCAGTACCATGCACAGATAGTCCTGGGCTGTCTGAAATGCCCAGGGACTACATCTCATCCCTAGGCAGGACATCCTCTATCCCTGCACAACCCCCCATAACCTCCCTGTGCCATCCTGCCCACCAGAGCAGAAATGGCAACGCTCAGGCAGCCAGTGAATCTCTACCAGGAGAGAGGAAGAAGGAAAAAAGAAACTCCATTACCCTCTCCTTTACCATGTTTTTCCCCGTCTCTTTCTGCTGGGCTGCCTTCATGATCTGCGACCTGAGGATGAGCACCTCCTCCTTGCGCACCTCCAGCTCCTCGTTGGCTGATTTCAGCTGGTTCAGGAGGAGGTTGTAGCCATCCTGCACGTCGTTGGAGGAGTTGTTCTGGGTGGCGTGGTCTGCGATGGCCTTCCTCAGCTCGTTGAGCTCATTTTTCAGCTTCTTGTTCTCTGACTCCAGCTCTTGCCTCTGGAAAAAACCATCAAGCAGTTTAGATAAACTGCCCTGTGGTGCCTCATCCTCTTCTGAGATGCCTCTAGGCTGACTCAATTATCAATGGTTACAGATCAGTACAAGCCAGGATCTGGGTTTTGCTGCCAGCCCAGCCATCTGTGGTCCGGGGAAGGTTTTTGCTTTAGTCAGCAGCCTGTTGCTATTTAATAACAAGACTACATGGTGACCCAGGGTATTTTTTATTTGTTGACACTAGTTCTAAACACAAAAGCAGGCTGTTAAAGAAGCATGCTTTTTTCTCCCCCACCTCTTTTCCTTCTGAATCAATAAATCACACAACCCCCACAGCATTCAGCTCACCTTTCATATTCATTTGATAAGCTGGAAGATGCTGGATTGCTCAAACCATCATCATGGCAGGTATCCCTTAGGTGAGCCACAGGTCTGTGAATTCCCTCTTCTTTTCTCATACACTTTGTAATTACCCCACCCCCAGTGCAGTGTTTATAGCTGGAGGATTTCCTCACCCTGATGCCTCCTCAGCCACTGGTGTTTGACAGGCTGGGCCAACACAGTGCTAGTTTGATGCCATCTGACTCTCCTGAATAACATCTTTGCTGAGACAACTGAAGGGCTTATTCGCTTCTGCATGGCAGCAGAAGACAGAAGAATAGAGCTCTGGCAGCTAGGACAGCCTCTATTTTAGTCTGTCACTACAAAGCTTTGTTTGCAGGTGGCAGCACAACATTTGGCAGCTCCTTCCCACCACCAAAAACCCACCTGGAGAATCCCTGCTGGGTCAAGAGCAGCTTTGCTCCTGCACATGATGCAATCACAGAATCATGGAAGGGTTTGGGCTGGAAGGGACCTTAAAGCTCATCCAGTTCCACCCCCTGCCATGGGCAGGGACAACTTCCACTATCCCAGCTGACTCCAAGCCCCACCCAGCCTGGCCTTGGACACTGCCAGGGATCCAGGGACAGCTTTTCCAGGAAACCTGTACCAGGGCCTCACCCCCCTCACAGCCAAGAACTTCTTCCCAATATCCTATCTAAATCTATCCTCTTCAAGCTTGAAACCATCAGTCCTTGCTGTGGGTCACAGACTGGGTGACCCAGACTCCTTGGGGTCCTGTTCACAACAACCCACCTCCCTTTGCACTGATCCTCCACCTCTGGCTGCTGCATGGTGCCACCCAGGACTGCTCCCTCCTGTCCCCACGCCCCCAGACTTCTCAGGCAAGGCCAAATCCTGACAGGACCCTTGTCCAACACAGCACAAACCAACAGCCCTGCACAGTCTGCTGTCTGACATGGGGTCAGCTCTTTCCTAGGCACCAACCCCCATCCATGTGGATTCTCCAGTGTCTACAACAGCACAAGATCATTCCCTACTGTCACTCACATGCCTCATCTCCCTGCTGCTTACTGAGCCTTTCCACAGCTTCCTTTCACAACCCCTCCTATCTCTGGGATATCTGCTTCATTATCAGCTTGGGCTGAGTCAAGCTAATGAATCCAAAAATGGCTGGGGGGGATGGGGGCAATTTATACAATTTACACAGTGTGTAGCTAGCACAGCTGTGTAAACCCCATCTCCATAGGAAACGGGTGCTGTAATTATAAATCCTTACAAATTATAAATAGCATGGCTTATCACAGCAGAGGTGTGAGCAGAATAGCTGATCTGGCATCTGGGCAGTGTGCTCCTAGCTGAACAGACAACATCAGTAATGGGGCATATGCAGGTACTTTATGCCATCTGTCATAAAAAAACCAAAAGGATGAGAAATGCCTTAGATCCATCAATTCCTCCACATTAACCATGTATATGAGGCATGGGCTTTTCGGTAACTGGTGTTTAAAGCAGGAGTTGGAAGGGTGTGCATGGTGGGAATTGATATCAAACCGGGTTTAACTCTTCCTGCTGTGTGGAGAAGCATCACTCCTCACTGATGGTGAAAGCAGTTACTTGCTTTTCTACTAAGATAACTTTTCTGTGGGTTTTGTTATTTGCTGGGTAAGACCTCTGCTTTTATTTTTCTTAACCTTCTAAGTCCTCCTCTTCTCTTTGTCCCCTTCTCCCTCTCTTTTTTATAATGGGTCAGCCACACTGCTAACTCCAAGGACTGGTCATTTCAAGCTCTGGCTAGAAACAAAGCCAGGAATACCAGGAAAGAAAGCAATTACCAATAACCCTGCTCCAAGGGCCCCTACCGTTCACTTCTTTCAAAGTTTACATGTAAATTTATTCCCTACTCCTTGCTTTGTGGATTTCATGGAGCAGTGTTAAAACACCTTCTGTCCCCAGCTCACACACCCTTTTTGCATCAGCACTTGCCCTGGAAGATCAGAAGCTAAAATAAAATGCTACAGATGTGGAAAGAGATTTCTACTGGCCAAATGAAAAATGCTCTTTCTTCAGCATAGTCCAGTCATGTTGATTTACTTGACAAATATCTGACAAATAAATTTGACACAAAAAATTTTACAGTCAGAATGCACTGAACTTGAACTCACACTTGTCCCAACATATGCAGTGTTAAAGAGCTCTGACAGGGGTACCCAAGCACTAAAGGTGATGGAAATAGATTCACTCTTTAGCAAAGGGCCTACAGAGCAGTGCTGGGGCAAGCGTGAGCCTGCCCGAGTCAAAGATTAGCACAGCCATGCCAGGATTTTGCCCCCTCTCTTCTTTTCTGGTACTCTGCAGGAAAAGAAAATTAAATCCTCCATGCAGCTCATTTTATGATGAGCTGCCAGTTCTAAGGGATGAAACAAACATCCCAGCTATGCAGTGAGTGAGAAACTGAATTATGCATCATGCTCCTGCTTGGAATCCTAGACTGTGTGAGTTAGGAAGGACCTTTAAAAGCCATCTAGTCCAGCTGCAGGGACAACTTCCACTAGAACAGGTTGCTCAGAAACAGAGTCAGAACAAGGGCTCCTCATTCCCACTGCCAGTTTCCCAGCTTGAAAACATAAGGAAAACACATTTTTCCCTGGCATGTCTGAGGGACATAACTCCCTGTTTAGTATTCCTGGATAATGATTAACCAAACAACTGGCTGGGTGTATTTTGGGACAGCACCTTCTGAGAAATGTGTTTCTCCATTACAAAGAACAGGAAACTTCTGCCTGTAAATTTATCAGTGTTAACTCAAGTTTCACACATTTCAGTCTTACAAAACTAAAAAAACAGATGAGCCTCTCTAACAGAGTACTGTGCCTCACTCACTTCCCTCCAGCAGAATCTGCATCAAGAACAGGCTCCCCACCAGATGCTAAAGCCAAAGGCAAATCCCTGCCATCATGGGTGTCATGACAGTAGTAATTATAGTAATAATTACACCAAGACACCAAGATGGAGAACAGCAGACACCTATGAAGTATCAGACCATGTGCTGGTTGCAGAAACCAAACCTGCACAGCCATCCAGTAACATCCACACTTTGTATTGTCTTACTTGAGGGACTGTGAATGCCAAAAATGTCTGAAATGGGACATAAAAGTATGGAATCTTACTTAAAAATAGTAAGGAAATAGTTTCTAAGTTAAGGAACCTTAAGAAATAGTTTGAGTTAAGGAACCTTAAAGCTCATCTTGTCCAAACTGAAAGAGAGAAAGTTTAGATCAGAAAGGAGGGACAAATTCCTGGCTGGCACAGGCTGCCCAGAGAAGCTGTGGCTGCCCCTGGATCCCTGGAAGTGCCCAAAGCCAGGTGGGAGCAGTCTGGTCCAGGGAAAGGTGTCCCTGTCCATGGCTGACTAACTGGTACCTCACAAGCCATTCAAGAGCATCCACAGGAAGACTGTCCTGTGTCTGAGCTTTTAGGCACCTCAGACTATTTCCCCGAGATAAAGTCTTTTTAAGCTGGTAAAAATGAAAAATAAACACAATCACAAGAAATGCTCAAAGGAGCCAGAGACAGAACAAATATTTGAGATATAAATTAGCAGGAGAAAGAGAAGAATAGCTTTGGAATAGCCATGGAAGCAGCCGTCAAGGGGGAAGGAGGGAAAAGAAGCCCTCAAAATCAGCAGTAAGTCACTCTTGCACTGCAGACAGAGGTTTCAGGCTGTGTCCTTTGTTCAGATGTGGGGAGAACAGCAGGGAGGTGTATTTGTCTCTCTTTTTCAGTGTTCTTTCTCAGGTAAACACTCCCATTTAATGTGAAATCCCTGCAGGTTCATTTTCTGTCTGTTTTAGACTAAAGTTTAAAGAACCCTGCATTTTTAGCAACACATGCCACCTATTCTTATGAAATAGTATTAACATTAAATGGTATTTTAAAATTTGTTAGATACATAGAACTATGAATGCTAGTATGTTAGTATGCAGAAAGCAGGAAAAACCCAAAATAAGTATTTCCACTCTGAACTTCCACGGTTAAACTGTGAAGAAAACACGGTTTGTGAACTCACAAAGAAGTCAGAACTCCAGAAGCCATTTAAGGAGGTGGTGGCTCTCATCTGCTGGGTTTCCCTCTTCCAAACTACAACTCCACTTTGCTCTACAAGGTCAAGAAACTTAAACCTTCCACAAGTATGTTTAACCAGCTGGAAGACACTTGGGCAGTGACCTTGCCATGCTTCTTCTGCAAGGGGCTATGCAGAGGTACTAAGGAAATTCAGGGGGGGTTCCCTCCATCACAAACAGCACATTTAGACAGAGCTACACCAATATCATGCTAGGAAAAGAAAATTCCATTATTAAGTGTCATAAAAATCTACTGATACTCTAAGGGTTTCGTGAGGGTTGGACCTCCTTTCCATCTCTAACTTCTGCTTTTTTTTCATACTTTGGAGGAAATGATGCAGAAGGAGAAATTGATATTACTACTGACAGATGGTTTAGCATCATGTTATTCTGGAAAACATATGTTCCTCTGGACTTCTCAGTTGCATTGCAACATGTGTTAATGGGACAGGGAGAGAAGGAACATCAGAAAGGTATGTCTGCACTGAAAAAACCAACAGCATAAAAAAAATTCCCTTAGTAACCCTATCCTAGGAACTGGTTTTCTGAGGATAAGCAGGACATAAAAATTGCTCTAAGACAGTCAAGGCCAGAAGTGTTTGAATGCAGCTAGAGCAGGAGGACAGAATCCACAGAAGCTGCAGCAGGAACCCAGGAGGTTTCAGTTTCTCTGATTGTCACAGGGAGAAAGTGATGGGAACAGAAACTGTCAGGATTTAGAGCTTGAGGGCAAGACAAATCCAAGGGTAGGGCAATACTGAGAAGACACAGAATGACTGTGGTCAGCCAGCACTTCTGCTGGGAGATGGAGGCTATCACTGCAAATCACACCACAGATTTAGCTGGGTTTGACCTGAGTGGCACCTTGGGACAGCACAGAAGGTGAGTAAGAAGCAGAAGTGGAGCCTGGAACAAGAAACAGCTGTAAGAATTTACACCTGCTGCAAAGCCAACTGCTGAGACCTGCAGTGCCTGACAAAGGGAGCCCAACAAAGTCCCAGAGGGAATACCTGCCATGGAAAAAGCCCTCTTCACCATGAGTGGGTTTGTTACCTCCACAGATGACTCAGAGACAGGTAGATCAGCAGAAGGCAGATCACCCCAGAGAGAAATATATGTGACCCCATTCCAGGAGCGGATGGAAAGCTACAACTTTCCAACTGTCCTCTCCAACAGAGCTGATTACAGCAGGTTTTGGATTATTATCACGTTCACACCACTTGTTTGGGCTGCTGGAGTCATGCAATAGGCTACAGCACTAAGAAGAAGCCTCCCACTCACCTTCAGGCTGTTGTATGCAAAATCTTCATGTTCTGAAGTCACTTCAGTCTTTGTCTCAATTACCTGTGCAGATTAAAGAGTAAATTTGTATTTAGGAGCAGGTGGAGGAACTGGCACACAGCACAGGGTAGCTGGGCATGTCTCCATCAGCATTCAGCCCTGCTGGCCAGCTCAACCATAATAATGTCATTAATTGCCATCAGACAGCCTCCCAGCAACACCAGTGGGGCAGAGGACACTCCAAGAGAAAATGGTTTAATCTCTCATTAATATCTTGACAACAGTGCCTTGCTGCAGCTTTCAAACAATGAGAGTCATTAAGGGAACAATCTCCAACACAGCAGTTGGAAAACAGGTTTTTAATCCTCCTGCAGCAGGAATGAGAGGCTGGGGAAGTCTCCCATTTCATGTGTTTCCTGCAAATTGCTAGGAGTGATCAATGAGGATATCTAGTGAAGCAAGTAAATAATTACTGTTGATGATTTTGTTGAGTCTCCTACTGCATTTGTTCAAAGCTACACTGATCTCACACTGGAGAGTAACAAGGAAAATAATTCCCAAACAAAGCAACAGAAGCCCCAGAAATTTCAAATATGTATCCAAGAGGGATCGGATTTGCCCAACAATTTGTAAAAGGGCATCTTGAGTGCTTCAGGACACCAAACACACAGCAGCACTGCTGTTCCACAGCACACTCTGGCCTTTGAGAAGCCATGGAGCCTTGGCTACAGATGGCAGGGAAAGCACATACAAGAGATCTGCTATTAAAACTCCTCATCCTAGAAGTCAGCTCACCACTACCTAGAGAGCTGTATTTTCAGACTCACAGACTCCTGTCCACTGAGCTACTCCTGGGCCTTAAGTAACCTTAATTTTTTTAATATACACGTTTTTAATTTGCTTTCAAGCAAGTAACTCAAATTTTAAGAAGTTTGGGGTTGTTTTTGTTTGGGCTTTTTTGTTTGTTTGTTGGGGTTTTCTTGGTGTTTTTTTTCCACAAGGAAGGAAGCATACAGCAAAAGACTATCCCTGCCTTGCAAAAGAAATTAAGAACCCATTCTTCTAACAGCCATCCTGATATTTCTGATTTACTACACTACTTTTAACGTGTATTCCTTTCTATGATCATTACTGAGGGAAAAAACCTAACCAAAACACACATATGATAATAAAACCAAACTGAGGACAGCAGCCTGACTGACATGTGTGTGAAGTGCTTTTCAGGTCATGCCACACACTGCTGGATGGGAGGAAGCCAGGACAGCAAAGAAATGCTGGAATAACAGGAATTATCCAAAAGGGAGGGTTGTTGAACATGCAGGGTGCCACACGTGAGACACAGGGTCAGTGCTAGTGGAATAACATGTGCCAAGATTGATCCCACATTTCATTGCTTTCAAGAAGCTTAAGATACTGCCCTAAATATATTATAACCAGTTTGGTTAAACAAATAAATAAAGTAGTTCTTCTGTCCAATTGTCCTTAGCTGACAAATAAAAAAGTTTATCTCCATTTTCCAGATGGATTTGTAGCCTCTTATGTTGAACTTGTCACTCTCAAAGCTAAATTCCTACATCGTATGGCCTCAGGCAATCAAGGAAAGCCAGTTACAAATATGAAATATTAGTATCCATGAAAAGATGCCTCTTGCCTGGGATTTCTTGCTCTCTTGCTCCTTTTTCTCCAGCTGGGCTTGCAGCTTCTTCCTCTCCAGCTCAAGCTCCCGCACTCGCTTCTGTAGCTTTAGGAAGAGGGTCATGTCCATGGCTGCTTTCTCCATCCCAATCTCCTGCAGAAGAACAGGAGGGAGTGGAAAAAAGAGAAGACCTCAGTGGCAAGTTCTGTACCCGTGCACAGTACCAGATGCACCCTGACTGTACATCACCCACAACCAGGAACAAGAGCACCCTAAGAAACACATGTATTTCCAAAGAGCAAATCCATATTTTAAACACCTATTTTTAATGTCAGTAAAATATACCTGACCTGTTTTGATACATCACTGAATGCTTAAAAGCCCAACAGATAAGTAGGTGATGGGGGCTAGGAACATCAAAAATGCCCTATTGGGTCCCTTTCAGTCAACTGTTTATTTGTTGGGTTTTTTAACTGCCTGCACCTGGAATATTTTATATTAAAGCATTGTCAATACTGATTATTTTGACTTCAGAAAATGCTTTCAGAGCTGTTCAAAAATATCAAAGCAATATGATGCAGCAGCCAGCAGAGGGAAGTGGGGGCTTCTCCAGGTGTGGAATTGGGACACAAAATATGGTCCTGCAAGGGTAGGGCTGACCCTAGGGACACTTATCATCCGTAAATTCTCAAGAGTCAGAAAAGTGGAGTTTAAAAAGCAGCCTATTCTATCAGATATAAGTAAAAAACACATTTCCCTCTTCCACAGGATTCTTGATAGCCAAGGAATAATTTGTGCTGCTCTTTTCTGCATTAGGAGACTGTTGATTTGATTACAGGGGCTGTGCTGGCCAGCAAAGCATCCGTGAAGATGCATGGGAATGAAAATGCTCGGGGCAAGAGGCCAATGAATTCTGGTGTCCTTCAGAGAGGGATCATGATACAGTCATGATCCATCAGTGCTGGGTGTAACTGCTGTGATGAATTTTCATCAGTCTTCAAGCTGGTATGGCCCAAAGACAGCACTGTATTATTTTTAGAGCCCTAATGCTGCAAACAAGTGGAGTTTGCCAGAGCACCATAACCCTGCAGTCCCTCTCACACAATTAACAACGCGTTTCTACAGCGTGGAATCAATTTAATCCATCACACCCCATTGCCCAACCTGCTCTGGCCCCCTGTGCTGCAAACCCCCCATCCACCACCCCAGAGCAGGGCTGCCCTGCCCTCCCTCCTCATTTACTGTACCTCCACCTGCTGTATCACATCCTCAGTGTCCCCGATCTCAGAGGTGCAGATGGATGGGTTATTGGAATCAGACTCCAAGCTGCTCTGGTTGGATGGGTTTCTCCTGTGCCCCGGTGTTTGCTGCCAAGAAGTGATGCAGACACATAAAGCACCCAGTGTTAAAGGATTCCTCTCCAAGTGTTGCTTCTTTTGAGCAAATATGTGACTATATACTTAAGTTACCTTACAGAGAATTATATGTTCTAAGTTTTTATGTCCTACCCTTAAAATTCATATTAACACTTCAAAGTGTAAAAGTGATATAGAAGCTCAGCTTAAAAATTCTGCATGAATTAAAGGCTCTTCATGACACCACATGCCTTGTAAGTGTGAATATGCAGATCTGAGCTCAAGGTTGTGCAGCTCACAGCACCCTCCAGGACCCTTTTAAACACAGCCTTTCAACAGTTTTTCTAACACTTTAGCAATGCTGAACTTAAAAACTCTGGGTTTTGAAATTCTGAAGTCATACTGCTGGAGGTTTTGTTTGTTTGCTTTTTTAACCCAACACCTCCACATGAACATCACTGACACGAAAGCAAAACAAGAACAAGCATGATATGGCTTTTGCTGAGGTTCACAGACATCTCTAAGCATTTCACAGAGAAGCATGGAAGACCAAGCTCCTTTTTCAAGGCACTCATACAGTTTTGCTCTAGTGCAGATAGGTATTCTTAGAAATATCAAGCACAAACAGCCCACTAATGGCAGTTCTAATAAATGTTTTGGGGGTGAGTGAGCCACGTTATCCAGGCACCAACATCAGGTCCAGTGGACAAGGGAACAGGGATAATTCCAGTTTCATTACCTTAAAAATAGTCATTTCATCTCTCAAGTTGTCATATCTCTGCTCCAGACTTGCATACTCTTTTATCAGGTTCTGATAACGAGATCTCTCTTCTTCCAGCTCTTTCTTCATCTGCATATTTTCCTCAACTGTGTTTCGTGCAAATTCATCTTTAAAATAGGAAGGGGGAAAAAAAAAGAAATTATGAACTTAAGAAACAAGCTTCTTGTAAACATGAGGAACAACAACAACAACTAATTAACAAAATATTCTCTGCCACGAGCCTTTAAAACACATGTAAGCATTCACTAATATTTAGAGACTATTATAATCTGTATTTGTCTTCTCAAGATTTGAAACAACTTGAGCTCTTCTGCTTGCAGAGCAGTCCTTTGCCTGGAGTTAAAGAGAAGTCTCCAGCACCTACAAACCATCATTTAACTGTGGAAGCTCCAGCTCCCATGGACCAGCCACTTTAGAGAAGTCCAGCACAGTACAGAAATACATTCATGTTGAAAAGGTGGTACTTGCTGCATATAAAAATTTCCCTGCCTGCTTCCCACCAGCAGCTTTGGCATAGGAACAAATCAACAACAGCAGCTCTTCCTCATGTCACCATCAGCCATTTACCATGGTGAGACTGTGGGGGTTCAAAGTAGTTTATATCCAAATAAATTCAGTTATTTGTTAAAAACTCCCCTTGGAAAGCTCGGTCTCTCCTCTTCCTGAGGAACCCAGCAAATGTAGCCTGTATGTTGTTTTAAATGGGTGAACAACAAACCAACCCCTCCGCTTCCTTTCTCCCATCTTAGATGCTCCAAAAGCATCCTGTAAGGGATGAATAAATATTTGTAGCAAGTTTCTTCTGAATGTGTTATCTTCATTCCTTTATTTTGTGCTGGGATAGGAACAAAAAGGCACTTGTTAAGTACCTGGAGTGTGACAGTTACATCCACAGCATGAAGACCTTTGTAAATCCTGCTGCAAAATCAAAGCTGAAAAGGCTGACAAAAAATAGAAAAGCTCAATACATGCATGAGAGTCCCTTTTGTGAAATGGGATCTTCCCAGGTTGCTTCCTCTATGTATGACTTGTCAGCTAAGTCTCTGCTTTTAAAAAACATTCATAGGCTTGTACCACACTAGAGAAATCCTTTGCCACAGCTCAATAACGTGAATTGTGCTGCCCCTTGGATCCTTTATTAATCATTCTTGGGACACAGCTATTCCCTGCTCCATCAGCTTCACTGCCTCCCACACCATCTGCATGAAATGCTTTAACATAACTGAACTAAAAAGCCTTGATAGGTACTTTATTCTGTATTTCACCAATTAAACTGGCCTCTGGCTTATCACCCACCAGTAGGACAGCATGAACAGAACTACCTGCACAACAAAACCGAGACAAAAGCCACCAGGAAAGGGTCATGGGAAGATTATGAAGTGTTATCTGCACTTTTCAAGGCAGGTAACATGAGCTTCAGGGGAGAAGATTAAGCCCTTGCCTAATGGAGACATGACGATGCTATAGGCATTTTTTCCTACCTTCAGACTGACAGAGAATCTTGCTGTTCAGCTCCTCTTTTTCCTGCTTCAGGAGAGCGTTTTCTTCTTCCAGGTCGGAGATACGCTAGGGAACAAGGCAGAGAGTTACTGCTGGCTGCAGGGCAGAGCTCCTGAGAGGATTAATTTCACCTGGCAGGAGACAGGGGGCTTTGTTCAGCCTCTCTTTGCTCTTTAAAAGATCTGTTCCCCTGTGCTTTGCCAGCTATCCTCTGTACACCAGTAGCAGAAACACAGGAGAAATGCACTGCTACAAAAGAGAATAACTTTCACTTTCCTGAGGGCACTTCTCTCTTAAATCCACGTTTTCAGCAGAATCTCACAAAATACTGAGCAGCTGGGCTTGGTGGCCATGACCTGCAGGAACAAAGCTCTTGGAAGTGATCAGGTCATCAAACCAGAGGTTTATATTTAGATTTCAATGGGCTTCATCATTGTTTTCAAGTCACAGCACTGAGTCACACAGAAATAAATCTGCTGATTGTTCTCAGAGATGTAGCACTTCAGGAGCTGAGATGGACACAGTGAATGCAAGTTGAGTGAATAGACCAGGCTTTTTAAACTTTATTGTACCCAATCCATGTAGCAGGATGAGTCACTTCAGTGCTTCCCACAACTACAGAACCTCTGGTACAGTGAGGAATGACATGTACCTTGGCAATAGAACAGCAGCATATTTAGCAATTATTAACAACAACAATTGCCTCGTAAAAAATAATGAGAACAGGAACTAAATCCTGAAAAATGTTATTTTCACTCGTCACAACTGCAAGGCTGAACTGATGCTGACAGCAACCAATCCTGGAACATTATTCCACTCCCTGAGTTCTGGTGCATTCAACAGCGTTATCTCTAAACACACAACCATCATATTGTCAAGTGAAATACGCTGCCACAGCTAAGCAGGATGATTCTGCTGCTGTCAGGGGGAGAACACACATCATCCCAGCACGTGTCATCCCCTATGCCTGCTCCTTCACTTCCTGTAGCCACTGCTAAGGAAACAGCTACATACAGCAGAAGGATCTCAAGGCACCTACAATAAACAACACTGTAAACACCATCATAAGAGTTTTCAGAGCCCAAGAGTAATAATTTTGCTGTCACCACTAGATTAAATTTATAGGCAGCCCAGCTGGCGTGCATTCCTAGCACAGATTTCAGTCTTCCACAGAAGCATGTTCAAATTAAGGTATTTTATCAAACACTGGCTATGCCAAATAAATACTAATGATGAGTTCAAAAGCACAGTGAATATTTTCTTGTAAGTCACAAATGAATGAGTCCTGTTCCATGCCCAAACTGAAAAACCTCCCCACTCATTACTGTCCCTGTTAATTTACTCCAGCTATCTGCATTACATCTGTCTGCACCTCTCCTAGAAGGCTGGAGTCTGGATGTACAACTAGAAAGTGAAAAATCCCACAATTAAAGCATACAGAGCTACTGGTGTTTTAAATGCTGTGAACTGAGCCAAGATTTTAATATTCTGTACCAAAACCAACTGCACTCCTTCACCATAAATCACATCTGTCATTAGATCAGCACTAGTGTCTTCAATGTAGGAAGAATTTTTAAAAGATTGGAGGATAAAGGAGTGATGAAATGGAAGGAAAACCTGTGCTTTTTGGGGACAGCAAGGAGTTCAACTTGTTTGTCCCATCAGGAAAAGATTAAAGACAGTGAGATTATTTTACTAATCCTTTTTATTGGGTCCTGATAAGGAATTCTCTGCCCACAGCTATGACGGTTGGAAAACAAAACTGGACAAAAATCTTGAGAATTCTCAACTGTGCTGAGGAGATATTTGGAAGAGCAAGACTTAACATAATCCACAACAATTATCCCCAGATTTTAAAATTTATAATCCAGGTTGGGCACAGCTATTTTTAAGATGTTCTCTTAAGCCACTGGATTGGTTTTCTGCATTCCTGTTTCTACGTGAAACAGGAACAAGCTCAGAGATCAAAACCTGTGTGTAACCAAGCCCAGTGGGAATGTAAACAGTCCATTACACACAGGGAGAGGCAAAGGGAGGAGGCCACACAATGGCCAAGCAGCACCAACTCCATCCCTGATCCCTACATGGACAACTTTTGTACCTCCTCCTTATCTTTCCACAGGAAACAGATTTTTGGAGGTGCTTCAAATGCAAAAGCCCCTGCTTCGAAAGATTCTTGGAAAGACCTTCTTCTGAAATATCAGAAAGATTCTTCTTCCTCTGTGGAAGATGCTGAGCAGGGAGCACTTGGGGTGGCTGCAGCTCTTATCTAAGTGTCTCCCTGGAACAACCTGCTCATAAGGTCTGCCTCCCATCCTCCCCCAGTCTAGTAAGGAAATGATGATGGCATTTGGCACTTTGCTAATGAAATTCCTGGCCAGGCTGTGAGTTATCCTATCTCCCCAAGTGAGAAGAATAGGTGCTACCAAAAGCCCTAGAAAGAGTTGTTGGTACTTACCCAGATGTTTCAAACTTAATCACAAAATTAAATAAGAGCTATTCTAAAATTAAGGATTTGGACAGAATAGCTATGATGAAGAGATTAAAGGACTTTTTTTCAGTAACTAAATCATAACTGACATGGATTTGCAAGAGCTGCAGAAGAATTAAAGGCTCATCTCAGTCTCAGAAGTGAGATGTCTTTGGGAATCTGTCCCGCTACAACCATGCCCATGGTGTCATCTTGATATTGAAGGAAAAAACTGCTTCTCACTTGAATTTAATTTCATAATGCTTTCCAGGTTCTAGCAGATACTAGAACAACTCAAAAATCTCTTCCTAGAATTTTTCTTGGGAAGTGTTCTGGCTAAATTAATATTTTCAGGAAAGAAACAGGTCCTCTCCATCTTCCCACTTACAAGGAACCAAAGGGAGCAAGCAAAGCTAATGCCAGAAATAGGAGCCTGCACCATTAGAAATGTTTTATAATTAAGCTGTGTATTTTCATGGTGAAATGCACAGTATTTGCTCTGCTGTAGGCACTTTTACAACAAGGGAAAGCTTTTGCTTTGTTTTCATGCTTTTTAAAAGCAGTTCTTCAGTGATTAATCCAACCTTCCATCCAAGTGCTCGAAGGCAATTTGCAATCAAGAACAAAGAGACACAGTTTATCCCCAGCTGCATCACCCTTAAAATCAGGCATCCTTTCAGGCCCTAAAAGCCTGTGCTGCACCCAGCTAATGAACAGAGCCCTGCACCAAAAAGAGTCTTATAATTTTTAAAAGAAATCACTGGTTTCACATGTCCCTGTGTGGTGCACCACAAGTTCAAGGAGTGGAGCAAGTGATCACCTGGTAGCTCTCTTGGTCCAGCCAAGGACAGCAAGTGTACAGACTGTTCACCTCTTTGAGAAGCACACCCAAAAGTGCATTTTAATCATGTCAGAGGTTCAGGATAAATCACCCTCACCACAGCTTCTCAGCCAAACCCATCACCTGAGGGCTCAGCCTCCAAGGGAGGTTGGCCACAGCAATGGTGCTGTGTGAAGTGCACTAGAAGAGCCTCATAAGGACATTCTTCCACTGTAATAATAACATGGCTAATTCCAGGCTCTTTTTTTGTTTTTTTTTTAATTTCCAAAAGTGACTTGTCTTCAGGTTGTCACACACCAAGTACTGGTCTAGAGTAACACCTGTAAAACAGCTTTTTCTTTGCAATTTGTTGAGTAGAAAAGCCCTAAATTCTTTCCAATAGCAAGATCAAAGATTCAATTCAATTTCTGGTGCAGAAGAGATATCATGGATTTAATTTGAGCAGCCACAAGCATCTGCAGAAGGAAAGTGAACTCTCATCTCAGTGCCTCAGGTTAAGAGAATGGGTGTTACTCATAATTAATCTGATCAGAGAAGAAATTCAGGGCAAAAGGTCCATCTTTGCTATTTGCAAAACAAACTCTACACTCTGAAATCTCTTTCTTCCACTAGAATGCCTTCTTGTACAATGGTGGCAGTGTTGGACCACTGCCACCCCCAGAGATAAAACAAAGGAGCTACACTTGATTGTCCTTGTGGTTCCCTTCCAAACCAGGATATTCTGTGGGTTTGCATGAAGGAGGAAGAAAAAAAAATAATCTATTTTGTGTATATCCTAGCTCCAAACCCTATAAAAGCCCATAACAACCATCAGCTGGTGCAGGAGCAGTGCCTCTCCTCAGGGAGGGAAGTTGGTCCACACATAGGTTGTACTCTGTGTGTACCTACAACACCAGCCACGAGAGAAACTGAGCCTTGTGTCCCATCCTGGGCTGGCATGAGGAATATTTACATTTCCCTAATATTTACAGCAGCTGTGACAGCTCTCTCCAGTAATTTGCATTACACACCATGAGGAATCACTGTATACACATGAAGCTCTGGCATATACATAAATCTTAGGACAAGAAAAGCAGATTCAAGTTGTGCCAGGACAGGTTTAGACTGGATATTAGGGAAACTTTTTTCACTGAAGGGCTTGTAAAGCATTGGAACAGACTGCTCAGGGGAGTGGTGGGGTCACCAGCCCTGGAAATGTTCAAAAACCACACGTATGTGGCACTTGAGGACATGGTTTAGTGCTGAACACCGTGGTGTGCTGGGCTAATGGTTAGACTTGGTGATTTCACATGTCTTTTTCAACCTTTACAACTCTGTGATTCCATGATATTCGTGGTTATTAGGCATCCTGATTTCCAGATGTGTTTGAGTTTGGCGCGTTTTCTCGTGGTTGGCAGCACAAAAGGCACCAAGGCGTGGTGTCCTGACACAAGGCAGCCACTGCTCCTGCAGGGATATCCACCAGCCCCTGCTGCCCCATGAGCTGGGTAAATCCTAGGGGCATTCAGCAGCAGAAATAATAATCAAAGAACAGACACTCCCCTTCAGAGCTGTGAAGAGCGAGCTCTCACCAGCATGGCCACCTGCAGGAGACAACCTGAGGCAGGCAGGCAGGCAGACAGACAGACAGACAGACAGACAGACATACCTTCCTCAGCAAGTCCCTCTCCTTGCCGTGGCTGTCCTCCATGACCTCCCTCTCACCATGAGCCCTCTCCAGCTCCATCCGCAGCCTCTCCATCTCCTCCTGCAGGCTGAGGAGCTGCTTGCCATCGCCCTGCTGGGTCTGCTGGTACTGCTGCAGCTCCTTCTTCAGCTTCTCCACCTCGGAGGAGTGGGCTGATGTCAGCATGGACAGCTGCTCATTCAGAAGCTTGTTCTCCTTGTTCTGCAGCCAGCGTCCCAAAAAGAAGAAAACAAGAGCACAAGTGACATCAGTGCATGCAGGGATGCACTACGAAAGAAACCACTCAAATCCTCAAGCACAGTGAGTGACAGACCCACAGTAACAAACGTTTCCATGTATATGCTTGTTGTAAAAAACCCACCCCTTCGTGGCAGGGAAGAATAATGCTCTGACTCCATGTGATCAGAAGGCTATTTTATTATTTTATGATACTACATTATATTAAAGAAAACTATACTAAACTATATTAAACAACAAAGAAAGATACTTACAGAAGGCTAGAAAGATAATCATAATAAAAACTCATGACTCTTTTCATAGTCTTGACACAGCTGCTTGTATGACCATTAGTCAAAGATTGAAAACAACTCACACTAGAACTCAATCAAGGCTCATCACTTCAGGTAAACAATTCTTAACCAATTCCACATGAGTAAAACACAGGAGAAGCGAATGAGATAAAAATTATTTTTCCATCTCTGGGCTTCTCTCTACTTTTTCAGCTTCTCAGGATGAAATCCCGAGCAAAGGAATTATATTCAGTGAAATGTAAAAACCACATATGCTAATGAAGCTCATAAAGCTGAAAGCTATTCCTAAACTGTGACAAAAGCCCAACAATATTTTGGCAACAATTACAGAAGCATTTGTCAAATTGGTATTATGCTGATATCACTCAAGAGCAAAGGCAAGTAACTCTTGGTAGCACTGTCAACCAAATCAAAATACTACACTTCTACTGCAGCTTCCAAACAGCATTGCTTAATGTGACTGGTTTGCAGTTTTGGTGGGGGTTGTAGTATTCCTTTTGCAGTTTACCCTTTCATTCCTGAATCCCATGCCTGCAGAAACCTAGAGTGACAATGCAAAACTGCAGTTCAACAACAAGGAGCTCCCCAAACTCCACTTTTAAGTCGTGCCAGCTCAGTCATCCTTTCATTTGCTCAGGTTTTTACCTTTAAAGCACTTAGCACTGATTTTCTCCCCGGTTTTGAGAACTGAAAATTCAGCAGACTTAGTTGATTTTTGGGTTTCAAATCAAAGTCAATGGGCACTACATTGTGACCAATAAAACTACATAATTATTAGACATCCCCAGGCCAAAGACCTAGAGCTTCATTAAAAGCCTACTACATAAACTATGCTGACTTTGAGTAGATAATCTTGATACCACAAGAACCATTTTGAAACTTAAAATGCATTCTGGTTTTTAAAGTTTGTTCTGATCATCCTTCTGGCCCCTCTTAAGGTGACTTCCCAAAGCACCCCCTCTCACTGCATCTCAGTGCTCTGAAGCAAGAAAAAGACATGTCTCAAATAGAAAAACAAGTAAATGAGGCATATTAACATTTTTTTCCTTTGCTCCCTAGTAATGAATTATTAATGAACATCAAAACTCAGCATTCGTATCATATTAGGAAATTATAATTTTTGCATGACCGAAGACATTTCATAGAATCCTAGAATGATTTGAGTTGGAAGGGACATTAAAGCCCATCACGTTCCAACCCCTGTGGGCAGGGACACCTTGCACTGTCCCAGGCTGCTCCAAGCCCTGTCCAGCCTGGCCTTGGACACTGCCAGGGATCCAGGGGCAGCCCCAGCTGCTCTGGGCACCCTGTGCCAGGGCCTGCCCACCCTGCCAGCCAGCAATTGCTGCCCAAGATCCCATCTGTGCCTGCCCTCTGGCCCTGGGAGCCATTGCCTGTGTGCTGTCCCTGCAGGCCTTGTCCCCAGTCCCTCTGCAGCTCTCCTGGAGCCCCTTCAGGCCCTGCCAGGGGCTCGCAGCTCTCCCTGGAGCCTTCTCTTGTGCAGCTGAACAGCCCCAGCTGTGCCAGGCTGGCTCCAGAGCAGGGGCTCTGAAGATATTTCAAAATAAATGCATTTTCAGAACCTTGTGTACATGGCTTTACACGCCACCCAACTCAGATTTTCATGCAAATACAAGAAAAATGCAAAGGAATGGTTCTGGGTTTTTTTATTAACAACTAGTGACATGAGAGAGCATTTACTGGGTTGCTCCCCACTGCAATCAGAGATTGCTCAACAGACCCTGTTAAACTTGAACTTGCTTTATTTTCAACCATTATCCAGCCCTGCAGATCTGAGATAGTCCTGGTTTCAACTCAGGCTCTGTGAAAAAACCTAATTTATTTTGCTACCAAAGGCAGATGTAACAAATCCATCAGTTTGTTACCCAAACTAGTTTTATTCACAATAAATGCTCACAGAGATAGTACTGCTTGCAGAGACAGTGTAGAGAGCTCACAGTGTGTCTAAATATTGGCTGCCTGAACATGCAACACTAAATTAGGCACATGCCTTGTAAGTGTCTTGGGCAATTCCAACAAACAGATTTAAAGAAAATTACCTGAAGGGAGGGGAAAAAAAAACCCAAAAACAAACAAANCGGGCCAGCCAGCCCCGCACATACTTCTGCAGGATGGTGGCCTTGTGCTCCATCAGCATCTGCAAAACACGGCCACAACGGGGCAAGTTCACAGAGGGAAGGCGTGGAATTGTGGAAACACAGAATGGTTTGGGTTGGAAGGACCTTAAGGATGATCCGCCATGGGCAAGGACACCTTCTACTANAGAAAATTACCTGAAGGGAGGGGAAAAAAAAACCCAAAAACAAACAAACAAACAAACAAACAAACAACAATAACAACAACCACAACAGAAAAAAAAAAGAGAAGGAATTGTTCCAAGGTAAACAGAAAAGAAAATGCTCCAGCGAGGATGTTTTGCAGCAAAATAGATCAAAATCTTTCTTCTGTGTGAAAAAAATCTCTCACCTGGTTAAAAAACCTAATTAAATGATTCCAGTTACAGATGCCAGAGCATCTGAGCTGAGGCTGACATACAATAATAGGTTTTAATGTTTTCAAAGAAAGATCTCTTCCTTAGGGGCACAAGGAGGATTGCATCTCTACTCATGCATGAGCTAAAGTAGCAGAAATAGAAACATTTTCTTCCACAGCTATTCAAAAAAAACAACACAACTGCAGCTCTCCAGGTTACCTGCTGTATGTTTTTTTTTCTTGTAAAGTTAATTGGTATTTTCAAAGGTTGTGTTTATAGATTAGCAAGGACTGAAAGCAAGATCCTTCAGGGAAACTACGATACTGCAAATGCGCTGTGCCAGAAAAAAGATTCAGTGCACTGAAAAGAGAATCTACTGGAAGGAACGGTGCTCCTTACCACTTCCAAAGCATCCCAGGGAAACCTGGCAGCCCTAGAAGGATGGTTAAATTCAGCTCACTGGACAGACCACCACATGTAACCCAGAGCAGGAATTCTTTCCTGCAAAAGCTACACAGAAAGCATCAAAGAAACTCCTACAAAATGGTCTGTGGAGAGAATGAGGGAGAGCAGGATGAGCTCGAGACCATTACTGCTGCCTGGTTAAAAGTTCTCCATGACTCCTTCCCTAAAACAGATCCCTCTGCTGCCTTCATATCCCATGAAGGAAAGCCAATGTTAACCAAATATTGGTTTTTTTTCCCTTTACTGTTCCACTGCCACACTTCTCCCAGCAAGGAAATAGGGAAAAATACAAACTATAAAATACTACTGATGCTCCAGTGTCAAGCCCAGCAGCTCAGCAGATCCAACACTGACGTTCACACTCATTGCACAACTTCAGCCCAAAATATCTGGACCTGGAATGACTCACCCTATTAAATTCCACCAAAATACCTTCTGGATTAAAGGTCATATCAAACTTTATTCTGAGAGTTTCCCATTCCTAAGCTACTGCTAGCAAAATCTAAGTATGGAAACAAGCATTTTAAAATTAAACATCAGGGTCTGAAAGTTGGACCCTGTGGCGGTGCAGTTAATGCGCTGCAGCCAATTAACACTGCAGAGAGGGTGACCACAGCAATGCCAACCCCCTTGTGTCCTGACTCTGCACTGTCTGAGCCAACACAGAGCCACTTCTCATCACACCCAACACAGAACTGCTCCTGTCATACTGCAGCGGGGAGATTCCAGGTGGCAAAGGAGCCGTGTGGGATGGACAAGGGTCCCACAGAATGATAAACTGGAATTACCACAAAGTGGTCCTACAAATAAGGGGTAATCCCCACTGAAGAGAATGCTCTCCTACCTGTAAAAATTCAGTTTAAGGGTACAAGTGGATATGAATTTCCCTGTTGATATTAGTCAATACAACTAGGTCCCACTCAGCATTTCTTATGATCACCCCTCAATTCCTTGTACAGCCACACAGAAGGTATTTAACAAAGTAATTTGCATACATTAGTAGGTGAAAAAAAGTATTCTGCTACTAATGTAAAATCAAACCATTATTCGGCAGCTTATTAATGGCAAATGGCTACTGATGAAAACACCCCTGTGATCAAACAGTCACTGCAAGGTCATCAAGTCATGACACGCAGGGATCTGTCACATCACACCATCCCACCCTCCCCTTACTCCTGGAGAGCTGTTGTGTCTAGTAACACAAACATGCTCAAAGCAAAGTTTTTACCCAAACTGCTGTTTATCTTCTAGGAAATGTGGCTCCCAAGACACATAGTTCATAACACCAGTGGTGGCACACGCCCCGCACACTCAGTGCTCACAGAACAAAAAGTGGCAATTCAGCCCCAAACTCGTGACATTGGATCCCACGTGAAGCTGGCTTGGGTTTTCAAGCAACACTTTCCAAAACTGCCATTTCTGTCCTCCCCTCTCTGAGCCCTGCTGGGCACTCCCCACAACAATTCCAGGGAAGCTTGGAGCAAGCTGCATCCACTCTCACAAATCCTCAGCTGCCACCAACACGACCCATCCCAGACGACTCGGAAAGGCACAAAGCGGCGGCTGGGCCAGGCCTGTCCCAGCACGGCCCGGGACGTACCTGCTCATCCACCTTCCTCTGCAGCTGCACCACCTTGTTCTCCATGCCGATGTTGAGCTTCTTGAGGTGCTGTGCCGAGCGTGCCTCGATGCGGAGGGCCTGGAGCTGGCGCCGGGCCCTGAGGCGCNATGGTTTGGGTTGGAAGGACCTTAAGGATGATCCGCCATGGGCAAGGACACCTTCTACTAGACCAGGATGCTCCAAGCCCTGCCTAACCTGGCCTTGGAAACTGCCAGGGATGCAGCTGCTCTGGGAAACCTGTGCAAGGCCTCCCCACCCTCACAGCCATCCCAATATCTTCTCTAAATCTACTTTCCTTCAGCTTAAGGCTGTTCCTGGAGGGTCACCTGTACAGCAACTCTGGTTTGGCTGCAACAAACATTAAACACTTCCCAAACTGCTTTGGAAAGGGCTTCTCCTCCAAGGAATGTCCTGGTAGATGCAGGTGCTGATGGCTGGAAATGGAGGCTGTTGTTTTCACCCTCTTTCATGGACAGGCACTGTTCTCAACGGATGCAGGCAGGACACATCCAGACCTCTCCTAGGAGCCTGCTTGGTCTCAAAGTAAAGACCTGCTTGACCAATGACATGAGGGGATATGACCCTGGTTGTGAGGATTTGTTGTGAGCAGGTGACATCTGGGCTCAAGTGTGACTTTGTGGACCACCTCAGAATAGTACTGAGATCCACCAGAGCCACACTCCAGAATAAACAGTCATTAACAGACACACCAACACTTTGCAATGAGCTTACTGTCCCCTGAGCATCAGATATCACCCACACCAGAACAGATCTGTAGATTTTTTTCCTGTGTTCCGCCTCCACATTATGATAATTTTTACTGCAGATAAATGCTGTCCTGATGGGATTTCATATCATGTGGATAACCTTCAAACAAAACCATGAGTCCTTTCACTACAGTCTGCAGCCAGTTCTCTAGCACGGTTCAATTTGTAGTAATTTTTATCTGTTTTCATGAAATTCCTGGCATGTTTGCATTGAATTTCTTCCCCAAAATTTACAGCTATCTTGTCAGTCAGTGGCAGTTCAATTTTGTTCTCTAAAATTGAAGGCTGACATTTTAGAGATACAAACAGCATGTTGTTAATAGCTTCCTTATGCTTCAGTCTCCTAATGAAATAAATAGGAGAATTTGAAGATTGCAAGACATTTTATTGTTATTAGTTTACATTAAGTTGTCTCAGAAAAGGTTATCCTATCAGCTTCTCTTACAAATATTTTGTTTCACCCTAAGGCTTTCTTTGCAGTTGCAAATTTTAATTCAGAATAAAGGGATTGTACGAATTTAGGATGCAGCAAGAATGACTGTGAAATGAGTTTTGTACATCTCCAGCCTCAGCATTCATAAATGGGGAAAGCTAGGGATGCCCAAAGAGGTAGAAGAAAGCCCACTGCATTGCCTCGGGGACTTATTTCAGCCTTACAGAAAAATTTTGGAGAGCATTAGGCATGCTCTCCTCCCGCAGGTCATCACCCACAGCCATGCATCTGTCGCTGAACATGCACTGGAACCAACACCTATATCTAAAACCTATTCCCAGGTGCTCCAGAGATTAAGGATGTTCAGATTAGAGAGGCCTGTCCTTCAGCCAACTTCTATACCTTGTTAAGATTTGGGTGGCCTTGAATCTTAGACAGTTTAACTGATGGACCAGCTGCCTCCTCTGCAGAAGCTTCCACTTTAAAAATGAGATGCTGAAACAGCAGTGACAGCACAAATTCCTTATCACCAGCTGCTGTATCTCAAAGGACAGCCCTGGTCTCTCTGGGAGGTCACCAGGTGTCCAGGTAATTTCAATTATTTCCAGGAACAGGCTTTTCCCTCTTGATGCCTCTCACTTCTTGGAGTAGCCCCACAACCCAGTGAGATGCCACTTAGGAACCAGTTTAGGTAACTACCAACACAGTGCTGGGTCTGAGGAGAAGACAGTCCAAAGCTGTTCTCAGTTTCCTGACAGAGAGTAGCTGGAGAAGGACTTTGGAAAAGTGATGAGGGGACAGGACACAGGCAATGGCTCCCAGTGCCAGAGGGCAGGCACAGATGGGATCTTGGGCAGGAATTGCTGGCTGTTAGCGTGGCAAGGTCTTGGCACAGGTTTCCCAGAGCAGCTGGGGCTGCCCCTGGATCTCTGGCAATGTCCAAGGCCAGGTTGGATGGGGCTTGGAGCAGCCTGGGATAGTGGAAAGTGTCCCTGCCTGTGGTAGGGGGTGGAATAAGGCAGTCTTTAAGGTCCCTGACATCCAAACCACGCCAGGATTCAATGACTTATCACTGTATCACTGCTATAATGGAACTCTAAATCTTTTGTGTCCCTCTCCTGGTTTAACACAGAAAGCTAAGGGAGAGACCTAATTCAAGAGATATTTCTATCAATAAATTACTTACTGCCTTCCATGACAGACCCTCCTTGTCTTCCTGTCCTACTGGGAACAGCCCATGCATGCAGCTCCGACACACACTCAGTGGCATGGGGAGGTTTCAACAGAGCATAGGTTGTATCAAATGACATTTCCACATCTCCACAACACCTCCCAGCACCACAGTGACCAACTCCATTTAGCTGCTCTGCTCAGGTGCTGCTGCCAAAATGTTTTTTGCTGGCACAGCTTTAAATAACAAAGCTTGCCGTCACCGTCGGTTCTCTGGCAACACTGGGGGCTGTCAGCTTCACAAACATCAACACAGCCACAACAAACACACCGCAGAAGTAAACATAAAGGTTCTTTCCTCATGGAAAGACCCTCCTGGAGGTGTACCTGGTGGTAAATCCTCCTGACAAACATGCCCCGAGCAAAAGCCTGGATGGTGAGGGTGGCGCTGCGGACCCTCAGGAAGGCCCGGCGCATCCGCAGCATTCGGTACTGCTTCTGCAAGATGATGGCAGCCTTCGTCCTCCTCAGGTGCTCAAAAAGCCTGCAATGCACAGGAGGAGGGTAAGCAGGGAAAATAAACTCCACTTTATTCTGATGCACTGAGTTTTAAAACAGTGGGAGAGTAAAACCTTTTGTCCATTGTGGCTTGATGGTATTCAGGAAAGACCACCCCAAGAGCTGGGCTAAGAAAGCCTCCATGCTATCAGACAGCAGCCATGGAACCCAGGAGCACTGGAACCAGAGATCAACATACCTCATTGCTCCCAAATAACACTACACCCAAGTATTCCCCAGGTTTTCCTTGATTTAAACTCTCTGCCTTGCGTCCCTCTGCCAACCAGCAACCAGGTTGGCTCCATCACCTTCCTGACTATAAAAAGCACACTACTGACTCAGTGAAAACAGCAGCAAATTGATTTGACATTTAAACTGGTGTGCACTGCTTTGGCAACATTCCTGAGCAGAGCCTCAAGCCATTCACAGACAGTAAATAATGAGGGATGTGGTCAACTCCGTACCATGTTGCTCCCATTCTCCAGCTGAACTCATGTTCAATTTGCTGTTACACTGGTTAATAAATGCCCATAAACCCTCCATTAAATTTGATAATTAGCTTGTTTTGCTGGATTTATGATTCATTTATTGCTCTCAGCATGCAGCATTATACAGAAATTTGATCCACTTCTTTTATTTTGTGAAAAGCGTATCAAAACCAAGCGCCACATCAGATTGGTTTATATATTCCTTTGATTGAGGCAAATGGTTTCTCGTTAGGAGCCAATGAGCTAGGGCTTCCTGAAGAGGGTAAGGGATGGTCTGTCTCCAGAAAGAGACAGTAGTTACTCAGATGCCATCCCACCCTACAAACTCTGCAGAATGAGGGGAGCTGAAAAATTATATAGAAGAAACTCTGAAGCAGCTGGTTCTCCCTGGCACCAACCCCTTTCACACCACAAATTCAGCTAGTATCTCTGATGTTCTTCTGCTGATTGTCTGCCTTGAAGAAGGGCCACAAAAAGGAAGGTGGTCAGTGTGTTGGAATGCTGTTCCATTGCTTCACTCCTCCCTCACATCCACCCCACACCTGCCACCAGCATCCTGCTCTCCAGCAGAGTGCTACCTACAGAAACTCCAGCAAGCCACTGACATGAAGGTTTCTGCACAGAAAGAGTTAACATTGGGCTTTTTTATTATCTACTGTACACAGCCCCCCTGCCAGTGATTTGGAGTGATTTTCCTCATTACAAAGGATACAGCCAATCAATCCTGAAAACTCCCCCTGGACATCACAGAGACACAAACCTTGTCCCTGCAGAGGAGGAGTGCATACAAACTAGGCATCCCTTTCCTGGCTGATCCAAATGCCCTTTACCAAAGGCAGTCCCAGGAAAATATTAGTTCTGTGAAATACTTTCACCTAAATCCTTCAGTACACTGTAGTCACCTCATTATAACCAGACTGTCTATGTTATGATCTTGGCTCAGGACCTAGAAATTAAACTAATGTAAATATGAAACCAGTTTGAGGCAGAGAATTTTGATCTCTTGCCTCTAAATAAAGCCAGATAGAGGGGCCAGAAGTAAGTCCCAACTTTAGGCCAGAAACTCTCACCACAGTGAGAAACTCTCACCACATTACATGTCTTGCTTCCAAGCGAGCAGAGCATTTCCAAAGTTCCTCATATGAAACCCCCATGTTTAAGTTCTCAAAGACACAACAGATTGAAAATAAGGTGACCAGAGGTATTTTCACACTTGGCTCCCCAGCTGGCCCCCCTCTGAGGCTCCCCAGGACCCACCTGCGTGCCAGGTGCCCACGAATATAGCACTGCAGGCTGAGGGTGGCTCGTCTCAGCCTCTGGTACCTGGCCCTCTCCAGCCAGCCCCTCACTGTCTTCTGGATCATGATGGTGGCAGCTCTGAACTTATCTGCCCGCAGTTTCTCCAGATATGCCACCTGGCCTGCACGGAAAAAGATCTTGGTACGGCCAAACTGGAACTTGTCTGGATCCTTTTCAAAAGCATAAAGGAAATTACATTTAATTGAGGCAAACATTAATTTTTTTTTTCTTTTTGTTTTCAGTCTAAGTTGATCAGTAGATACAGAGTAAAAACACCACTTTCAATCAAATTCATCAGCTCACATCTCTTCTTAACTGGGTAATGAAAATATTATTAGACTCCATTATTACATTTATTAGATTATTAGATTTATTAGACTACTACACTTGAGCATCTATACACCCATTAAGAAATGCAATACTAGGACTCAGTCTTAAACTCCATATATTCACCAAATTTTGAAGAGGTTTTGGGTTGGGTGTTTTGTGAGATTTTTTGTTTGATTCTTTTGGGGTTTTGTTGTTGTTGTTGTTTTTCAGTTTTGTTTTTTTGTGGTGCAGGGGCTTATTTGGGGTTTATTTTGTTTTGGCTTTGTTTGTTTGGTTGGTTGGTTTTGGGAGTTTGGGGATTTTTGTTTGGTTTTGGTTTTTTGCTATTTGTTGGTTTTTATGTAAATAAAGAAATCACAGAATCACAAAATTGTTTAGGTTGGAAGGGATCTTAAATCTCATTTATATCCAACTTCCCTGTCATGGGCAGGGATGCCTTCCACTACACCAGACTAGAAATGCAACACCAGAGCACTTTAAGTAAAATATTTCCTTCTGAAAAAGATTAATGTTTAGATCTACAAACTCATACACATGCTGCAAAAGGCTCTGCAGCCAAGGGTAACACTGGGTGCAAAAAGCAAACAGAGGAACCCAACTGAGTAAATTCCTCAAAATCCCACAGGAAAACAAGAGATCAAACATTAAAACCTATCTGAGGTGCTGTGCATTTTGAGCCACTCAACAGCAAGAAACCTTTGCATGCACATTTGCAATTAAAAAGTAATGTATACAAGCAAACATTAAAGTTTTGGTAAGGAGAGGTGGCAAAACCTTCTGATTCGTTTATGGTAAAAAAAGTCCCAATCTGTCGGACGTTTTTCCACAAAAGGCCACTGAAAGTTTCCCACACATCAAGATAAGGCATTTACTGCCCTTTTCCCTTACTCATTTGTGCAAAGAGGCATTTAATGATTGACTAAGGTTCATAACATTGTCCCAACCTTTGAAATGTGCTCCAGCTGTGGATAGACAAAACCAGATGGAGGGACTGAGGGAATATATTTTTTAGAAGTGGCCAGTCATTCATGTCCAGCCAGTGACAGCAAATTCTGGACTTCACCAGCAACGAAATTATTTGTTCCTCCTGACCACAACCAAGAAATCCTATGTCCCGCTTGCTCCTGCCACCTCCTCACAAGACTCCCTCATTTTGGGAAAACTCCCAGGCTGCCTGGGGTGGAGAATCACCTGCATGGGCAGTAGGTGAAGCTGGAGCAATTTCAGACCACATCAAAGCCAAGAGTTCTGTGCTTTTAGCATCAGTGACAAAGATCCGGGCCCAGCTCACCTTAATGAGGTCTTCCAACAGGGTCTGACAGATCTGCTTCTTGTCGTTCTTAGACAGGTCTCTCTTGTTCATAAGCACACGGTACCTATTGAAAAAGTCAGGGTAGGACCACCTGAAAGCAAAGCACACACTGGGTTAGTCTGCATGCTGGCCACTGTTTCACTAAAATAAAGTGCTTGAAGTTGTAGATGAGCCGAAGTGTGAAATATTTTAAGGGATTTCTTACCACTACCCTCAGCATGACCCCCAGCTTGGCCCCAATCTCAGATACTAAATGACCTTTCTAGGGCCACAGGGCCTTTCTAGCCTGGAACAGAAAGGCCACAGATCACCCTGTTTTCATCCCTGATGTGCTTTCCAATCTGCTGCTTTTTACCACTCAAACGCAACAAGGCTGTTCCCGTCAGAAGGGAGAACCTAACTTAGGGGAAATCATGGAACTCTTGATTGCCCAAAAATAAATATTAAACAGCAATCTTCATAAAGTTATAGAGAATTAATCAAATAGGTATTCTTTGTTTTTTGTGCAAACTGCTGAATAGTAATTTCAATCAATCTACTCCCTAATTGCTCCATCTTGAGGTCTGTGACTGACACCCCTCAAACAAACACAAAATCTTTGGCTCTGGAAAGACAAAGCAGCCCCTTGGAAGATGCCTCACTGTCTCCAGCAGCAAAGCTTCCAAACAGGCAACGCTAATTGAAGGAATTAGAGCACTGCATCCTGCTGCTAGGAAATATCATCTCCTGCTGCTGGTGATAGATGTAGAGCGTGCAGACTGCAATCCTGAAATTGCCTCAGCATCTGCCAAGTTTAAGCCTTCTCTAAATTAACACAGTGAGTTATAAACCCCTCAAAACCTGAGTTTTTAATTAACACTAGCCTTTTCCAGCAATGTCCAGAATGATCACTGATATTTCAACAAAATATGCATAACAAACATCAAAGGGAGACTGGAGAGAATTGCAGAAAATCGCAATTTGATTTCTGCCCTCACTCAACAAAACCACCTGTGAGCCTGATCCTTACCTGCAGGGATGCTCTGGCAACCAGGACAAGAACAAACTGTGAAGAGCTGCCATACAGAAACATCCTCTTCACCCACAAGCCCCATGCATACCTCCACTTTTTGCATTACTGCACCAAATTCTTCCTGTTTTTACACTTCCGGGGATTAAGAGTGTGGGAGGGAAAATAAACTGCAAAGGGCCAGAGCAATGCTTGTGGCAGGTTGTGGCCAGTTTGCAGTGGTGAGATTTAGCAAGACCACATGAGCAGTCACGGCTGCCAGCTCTACAAAATACTTCATGAAATAGAATAGTTCAGTTGGAAGGGACCTGCACAATCATCTACTCCAGCTGCTGACATCTCTCATGGAACACCTTGGAGGCTGGAAGCTGTGGTATTTGCTAAGACAGGCATACTGCTGATTTCCAAACACACAACCAACAGAGTTTTGTGTCACTTCAGAAAAGGAGAGGGAAGCCAATACTTTTTTTTCCTTAAAAGCAGTACTTTAATTAAAAGAGTACAGCAAAAGGAAATGTTTGCAAAGGGAATGAAGAGACAAAATGGGGAAAAAAAGGTGGACTGGGAAGGACTGGGAAGCCACATGTAACTCCTGTATGGACACACAGCACCCGGGACACAACCAGTAAAGACTAAAGGGACTGGCAAAAAGCAGAATACCCTCAGGATTGCATCTGAAACCAAAGGTAGAATGGAGAGCTCGTGGGGGCAGAAGCATGAGGGCAACTGTGATGAAAGGATTTCCCATGCTCAGAATGCTCAGATTGGCTCTGGAACAGCCAGATTTAGTGCTGATTTAATCTCTGTCTCCATGGGCTAGTCCTGAAGCCAGGTAGCTACGGCTACCCACCCTCAAATAACCAAAAGTACTGGATTACCACTAAAAAACTAAGATGTCAGCTATGGGGAGCTCCCTCTGGGGTGAAAACTGAACACAAAGATTATGCAAAACTACAAGCTTGTGTCCTGTAAGGTTTAACTTAAACTTGCCTCCTCTTTGCTTTCCCAGTGCCTCCGTTTTATAATTACACTTCCCATTTTGAGTTGTGCAAATAAACCCGTTTTCATTTTAAGCACGCCCGGGGTTTACACAGCTCCAAATCAAACCTGAGAGGAGAAGCAGAGCATGCAGAGCCCGAGGCACCCAGCCAAACACACGAGGCTGGGAAAGCTTGGGAGGGGGGAAGAGAGAAGGAGGGAGTATTCCCATTAACCTGCCAGAGTCAGCTCAGGCACTGGCATTATTAACTGCTGATATCTGGAGGAAAAAAATCACCCTGCAGGTGCCACCCAGGCTCTTCCAGCAAAGAGCAGATGGTGAAGAGGCAGAACATGAAACTCAGGGCACAGTTCCAAGCTGGGCAGAAAGCAAAATCCATCATCTTCCAGCACCAAGGCAGAGATGGAGATCCCACAGCTGCTCACAAACAAGAATCAGACACTTGCAGGAATTCCTTAAAAATAGATCATAGGTCACTACACAGTGGGTCTTCCTCCAGAGCCTGTCATTCTCATTTCCCAAGGCGGGAAAAAATTTATTTTCTATGTCCATCCTTAATAAAAAATCACTCACTTTTCAGGAGTAAGTCTCATGTGAGACATTGGAAGAGCCAGGGAATACAGCCCCTCGTTTCTGCTGAGGTGTTTATAGGACTGGTGGCACCCACAGCCCCATAGCCACATTTCCCAGAGGGTCACAGCCCCATGCTGAGCCCCAGGGCACAGAACTGCCTCACTTGTGCTCTCACCACTCTCTGATTTATCAGGGGATGACAGCCCTGACACCACACTGCTCCTGTATTATTGTCCATGGGGCATCAAGACAAAAATCTGTGCCATACCAGGGCTCAGCCAGCCCATGAGGAGTTTCACTGGGATATTTGCCATCCCAGTTCACCAGCAAAAGAAAGCTGCAGGGGTTCATAGGTGCTGCTACAGAATCCTCCCCAGAGAAAGGAACAATTAAAACACTCAGGTTTAATGTAACATGCCTCTTTGAACCACTCAAGGCTCAAAGATGTATAAAATTTCTTACAACTATGTGCTTGGAGAGAAACAAACATGATCCCCCAACCCTGCAAGGGAGATTTCTCCAGTGCAGAAATACTGAATCTCAGTGCTTTGCTGTACACACACTTCTAAAATCATTTTTCTGCACATACATATTTTTTTTTTTTTTAGGTACAATGTCTTCATTTTAAAAGGGGACAAGAAACAAAAAACATGGAAACAGAAAAAGAAAACTTAATTCATAGTCACCAAACCACACACTGACTCACAGCAGGAGACAAAGGATGTGCTGTGTTACCCCACAGCTTAGCAGGTCAGGAAAGACTATGGGAAGGTACACCTCAGTTCAACTTGAGGACAGGTATCAAATAAAGAACAGATTTCAGGTGTTTGGTATGCTGCCACACAACACACAGCACGGGCCAGCCTCAGTGTTGGGGGCTGGAAACCACCAAGGGACACTAAATAAATACAACTCCATATTATTATCAAGTTTTAAGATCCAGATAAAAGAGATGGAACCAGGGGATTTTTATACCTGCACAACTGAGAAACAGGAAGAAGGAGGCACAAAGAACTGGGCAGATGCTACTCAAACTGAGATCAAGCCAACCTCAAAAAGCTGAATTTTGCTTTGATGTCAGCACAGGTCACTAAGGGGAAAAGGCAATAAAGGGAAGGGAAGGATGCAGGAAAATAACTTATGCCTGTGGAAAAAACCCTCCTTGGGCTCAAGCAGCAAGGGGGATGGTTGGCTGAGAGCCTGAAACTTGGTCATCCCAGCAAAGTCTTTGTCACCTACAGGAAACAGTGAATAAGGAATAAGTCGTAGCACACACCACAGATAAAGTCTTTTTTTTTTTTTTTTTNAGGTGCAAAGCAAAGGGGCTGCTCCTGTCCAAAATCGAGGGGTTACGGGCCTGAGCAAAGCCAGCTGTGTTTATTACAGTGTCAAATTGAAGGGAGAGGGGGGTAGGAAACTGGGGTTGACATTCTAAGGAAGCTTCCAAAAAGCATCTTTCCAGTCAGTAACTGCCCAAAATATCCACAACCCATTGTTTCAGCAATGTTATGCCAGCTGCACTGAGTGAACAGCTGAAAGGAGTGTAATTGGTCAGAAAAGCTTCAAACTCTTAACCATAATATGGTTTCTTTTGGTACCCTAAAATAACTGAACATAAAAGGTTTCCACTCAGAGTAAACAAATTCACCCAAGACCATCCCAGGTGCTGAGCAAACTCAGTTTTGTGTAAGAAATCCTGGCAGCACCACATGGCACCCTCCCCTGAAGGGGTCAATACATTAAGCAGGAAGGAACTGGACGATATTGATCATTCCAGAGGAGTCAGAACATGTCTGGAGGGATGCAGGTTCAACCTCAGAGCCAAGATTTGACATGAAATTATTTTAGAAACTGCAGTTCAGGGAGAAAATTTCTCTTGCCTTGTTTACTGCAGCAGAACAGATTTGCCTTTCAATTAGCTCTAAAACATGCAGGCTGGCCTGGCTTGAAATTAGCTGGAATATATTCAAAGGGAAAAATGAGGGGGGGAAAGCCCCTCCATTTACATATTACACCTTTGTTGGGTGTGGGCAAACAGAACTGTTGGTAGCCAAAGCAATTTATAGGTCTTGTTATCCTGAAATGACAGCCAGACAGCTAAAGGCACATTCTATAAAAAAATTATATACCCAAGGATGTCCATGATAGTTTTCAATTATAAATGTTTAATATTTATAGAGTTTAGCAGCTGGTATTTCACACTGAATTGACACAAAAATGCTGAATCTGACAGTGAGCTCCAGGGACCAGAGGAAGCAGCCAAACGCCAAAGATACTTAAACTATAAATACAAAACAGCTCCAAAGAAGGTAATTCAGAGAGAGCTGCAGTGACGAAGTTATTCAGAGTGATGGCATGGTGGGAGGCCACTGCTGCTGGACCACTGACTGGAAACCACCACAACCAGCAGGGGAAAAAAAATGTACAGTTTTGATAGAACCAATTTAAAAACTTGTTTTAAAAAGTATTTTGCTATTCATGGAGATCTGCACCAATTAGTTCTCTACAGACTCATCTCTATGCAGCCAGTTTGTGTAAGGAAGATGAATGGTTTTACAGCACAGAGACATCTTCCACGCTTTACCCGGGGAAGCTGATGATAGATTTACTACCTACACACCTCAGACAGTCCATTCATCAGAGTCATTTATGTACATGCTAAGAGATACAGATTTCTTAACTGCTGAGTAACATCTCAAAGCGAATTATACATTTTCAATTTATTTCAGACGCAGCCAGAGCGCAGCCTACCATGGAAATGGTAAAATAAACCCAGGCACAGCCTAAGTGGGGAGCCCAAGGCTTCAGAGTTCTACGACTTACACAGCTTGAACAACTACCACTTGTATTAAAAATTGTTTCATTTCTTAGAGATGAAAAGCTTATTAAAGACTCAGAGCACTGAACTCTTCAGCAGCAGGTGGTTTTATCCAGAGATCTCTGACTCAAAGCTACATCACCCTCAGAAAGTTACTCTAGTGACAGTATGCTGGAATATATTCAGAGGTAAACATTACAGGATGAAAACAAGAGTTTTTCTATTGTTTCTGGATAAAACTTACCTTGAGATAAACAAATTTGGAAATTCCCTGTAGCTTTACAGGTAAATTTCTTACATCCAAGAGAAGTAAAAGTCACAAAGATCAAGTTTTCTGTTATTATTTTAAAGTATTCCAAATTTAGAGCCTTCACAAGAGGTTTAAATTTAAAGAAATTACTCTCCTTTTTGGCTCTATCGTTTATCAAGCAATATAAAACCAACTTGTCTCAAAATATAAGGAAATACAGAGGAACAATCAATGCTCACTGTGATGGAAACTGAGAGAGGTCACATGTAAAACTGCAGAAAGAACTAAAAAGTCTGTTACTTTTCCTACAAAACAAGGTCCTGTGGAAGCATCTTTTCCAGAGATGGTCTATTTAGTCAATTTAAATACACAGATCATTCACAATATTTCCAATGACATCATCCAGCTCCTGGGTCTGGATTTCCAAAACTGGAATTTTCTGAGTAAGGAAGGTGAAGAACTACCAAAACCCAAAGTGAGTATTGTATTTGGTGCAGAGCTGTTCCTGTATGCAGTTACATCCTAGAAATATTAAAATACACAAAGATGTGTCCTTCAAGAATCACAGACTTTGGAGAAGGTCACTCTGAAAGGCTGAAATACCTTTTTGCACCCTCTTTTTTTGTCCCTGGAGGAAGTACAAGAGCTGACAAGTTGCAGTGATGGAAGAGTTGTGTATTCTTAGTGTCCTGGGAAAAGATCTCATAACCAAAAGCAATCAAGCAGAGCTGAGAGCATCACTTTTCAGTTTGTCAGGGTGTAGAGGCCCTTGCACAGGTCAATTCTTTGCTGTCAATAGATCCTGGCTGGTCTTCAGGTGCTGCAGTGGTTTCTCCCCTGTGTTCCCCCTCCCCAGTTACTAATTTCACATTGATTTTAGTGCTGTAGTGTATAAACTGCAGTTAAGTGAGCTGAAATGGAAAAGCACTATAGATCTGTAGGATAATTCTGAATGGAGAGAAACAGGGTATCCATGCAGCCATGACAGGACCAGTAACAAACCTCACAAAACACACAGTGCTCAGGTCAGAGCTCCCCAAACTCTCTCAGGATCCACCATGGCAGAACCAGGGCCCAGACTGCACTGGGCAGTGTGACTGCTTGCTTGGAGAGCAAAGAACTGCATTTCTCTGGCCTCTTCCACGTGAAAAAAAAAACAGATTTTGTATTGCTTCAGGGCTTTTAGTACAAGAAGACTGATGGATTTGGTCTGGCAACCAAGATGGGAATAAAAGACAACCCATGGGCTGAAGTTTTTTGATTCCCCACCGTGGCTTAGGGACCATGTAATGCAGAATCAGGTTTTTACTGGCTGCTTCCACAGAAGCCCTCAAGACTTCAAAGATGAGAGCCAAAGGTGATGCTGGGTCTCCTAACAGGGTCAGACTCCCAACATGAGGAACCAGGTCTGCACCCTCCCACACTGGCAGAGAACAGAGAGAAGTTTGTTGTTTTGATTCTTTTAAGTTTTCTCAAGCCTTCTGATGTTTGTGTTTTTATACAGAATTTTCTCACACACTTTATGTAAATAACTTATTGTTTTCTTTCTTTTATGGGAGACAAGCAACCTAATGGACTGCTGGGTTGCCCAGTGACATTAAGGAGGTCACACTGTCACCTTCCAATGACACTGGCATTTCAAGAAGATACAAAAATAGAGTCAGATTTTTTAATAAACAGTTTTTCGTTCGTCTTAAAAAAACCTGCTCCACGTCATTTGTGCTGTGTCCTACAGTAACAGAAGTTGGTTTCCATGAGACTCTTCTTCTTCTTTTTATTCTGTTTTCCCTTCTTCCTCCCTAAGCAGCTGGACTCAGCTGGTCAGGGAGGACCCCATCACCAGCTGTGGCCAGAGGTCACTGGCCAGAAGAGATGGAGGGCAGCAGAGCCACCTCAACCTGCAGCTGCTGCCCTCGGCTGCCAGAAACCCTCTGCAGCTTTTCAGGAGGTGAGAGCAGCACACTCCTCCCCAAAATCCGGGACAAGGAGTTTCTCATGGTGTTACACATCACGCTTAGCCAACACTTCACTGAGCATATTTATAACTTCTTTGTTCAATATAAAAAGGCTGATGGCTTTGCTGACATTAACACAAAGCCGCTTGGCATTAAAATGCAATTGATGCATTTTTAGAATTATTTGCCCTTGTCATCTTCAGGACTTATGTATAGTCTACGTTTTCTGATTTATTAGGCCTTAAAAACCTCTTTTGAATTTTATATCTCAATCAGCAGGAGGTACACCACCCATAACCCTCCTTTTTATGATTCAAGAGTTTGAAGCCTAGGATGCTCTGGATGTGCTGTGTGAAAGTCCACAACAATAATTTACAACCCTTATTTTCTTTCTCTGCAAGTAGAATCAAAAAATTTTTTTGGCTGAAATGAAGATTGCAGCAGATGTCTGAAGCCAGGGGAAAAAAAAAAAAAAACAAAACAAAAAGAAAAGCAAATTGAACAGTGGAAAGGGGCTTCAGGCAAACAGAGAAAAAGTGCTTTAGGGCAGTGCTTGCTTCCAGAACTGTTGTTTTGTTACTTGATGTCCTCCTAGATACAGCATCCAAGCTGGACTCCTTTGTCTGCCAGGCATCAGCTTTTTCAGAGGTTTCATGAGAGCAAATTACCTCTCAGGACCAAACTGAAAGCACCAGCTGGAACACTGGACACAGCACAGCACACTCTCTGTCACCTCCTCTTTGCAGCTCTTTGCTTGACAATGAATCTCTTAGACTTGAGGAACCCAGGACACAACGGGATTTTACAAAATGAAAAAAAAAATATATATAAAAAGCAGGAAATCTGTCCTGGATATAAACCAACCTAAATAAACACTGTCCTGAGAACACAAGTGTTTTTTTCTTCCTCCCTCACCTCAGATAATCCCAGAAGGGTTTGGTCTGGAAGGGTCTTTAAACCTCATTCAGTGCCACCCCTCCATGAGCAGGGACACCTTCCACTGTCCCAGGGTGCTCCAAGCCCCATCCAGCCTGGCCTTGGGTACAATGAACCTGCTGAGTAAACGGCAGGAGCAGCACAACCCCAGGGAATTCCCAGCCCAGCACCTGGATGGGAAGCCAGCTGCACTGATCCGGATGGTCTCCAGCACTCCACAGGCTCTCAGCTGCTGCACTGCTCTCTTCGGATCAAACCTGCAATTAGATTTAGGGCACACATGAACACACAGTGAAAGGGAGCCCACAGCCACTCCCTCTCAAACCTCAGTACAAGCCATGCCTGGCTTTGGGAACAGGCTGCACAGATGTCACACCTTTTCTCTGCATGTCACAAAGGTGTGATTATCAAGTTGCCTGAAACCTTGCTACCACCCTGCTATCAATGCCTGGTGTATTCCTGGGATAAGATGATCACCTGCTGCAATTAATTAGTGTCTACAGCCAGAATCTACCAGGTTTTGTAAAGCAATACAATCACAATAAAGAAGGGAACAGGCTGCCCCACCACCAGCTGCCTGGTGAGCCAGGCAGTGTTACTCCTGCAACTACCAGGGCAACAACATATCTACAGAAATCAAATTCAACAGCAAAATAAATCTGATATATTCAATTCCATACCAAAACCAGGTAATTAACAGGTCCCACAAGCTTCTAGACTAAGTTTTCCAAGAACAGTGGTGTTCGTGTTCCAGACTAATGACTTTGGTAGGCACCACGTGGAAATTCAAGGTGTTTCTGCCCTCCTCTTTAAAGCCTGCATCATCCCTTACCACTGGCATCTCATTTCCATCAGCAATTTGTGCCAAAAAAATTCATGGCAACTTCCAGTTGAATACTCAGACAGTGCTTCCTCTGGTTCCTGGAAAAAACTCACTCCCAGATCAGACTATCCTTGCAGAGAGTGAGTCCAGGTACCAGCATTCCCCATGGCTGCTCCCTTCTTCCACTCTGACTCTGAATGCACAAGGAGATTCCAGCTCTCCAGCTCTGGAAGGCACTGGAAAGGGTCCCTGCATCAAGCTCAGACTCACATGATGCAGATGTCCATAGCTGTGTGAGGTTTCCAGAACAAAGCTTCCCACATAATGCCAGTTTTTCCCTTTCTGAAAGCCCAAAATATTTACACCTGCAAGTCAAGATTACATGAATAATTCTGCCTGCTCTCTGCTGTACAAAAGCAGCATGAAAAATAGTCTCCTTCTTCTCTCTCTGTGCTTTTTTTTTAATTCCCTGGACCTGTCAAGTCTACAAGCAAGTTATTCGCTGCAACACCACCAACACTGTGCAGGGTGAAAAATCAGTCTGGGCTGTCACTCACTTCAAGGAAGAACCCACAAGGGTGCAATTTCCATAACAATAAATAATAAACAGGACTGGCAGATCGACAGGTAAGCATCAGTCCTGGAAGATCCCAGGGCAATCTCTTTTGTATCCAAAGGAAACTCTGCAAAGCAGCAAAGCCCTGCTCAGTGGGGGTGAAATGCAGAGAGGCTGCAGTGATCTATCAGCAACAGCTCCAGCTATGAGCCAATGTTGAAATTAAGACCTTAAAAGTGGGACAATACACCTTATTACAAACTCCTTCTCCTTGTCATGGCAGGTAGAAGCACCTGGCAGGTTGCTTTTGGTGTGGAAACCCAAGTCAAAGATCCTAAACCCTGCCTGAAACAGAATCTAAAAGGAAAACTGACAGAGGAACAACCTGACATTGTCAGGCATTCGTCTTGCACACCTCTCTTTGGAAGTCTTCTCCAGCAGGAATTAACCTCAGACCCAGACTGCAGCCAGATGCAGCAGACATCACCCTCCAGCCCCATTACAGATCTTATCTTCTCAGCAAGTTGTGAAGTAGGAATGCAGGGTGTGAGAGACCTGAGGAACTCTCCAGTCAAAGCCCCTGTGTTCAAAAGCTGGGACAGCTGTGGGGCAGACCCATAGCTCAGGGGTTTATCCAGTCAAAACTGACAGAAACCTCCACAGATGGAGGCTAACAACCTCTCAGGGCAGACTGTTCCACTGATAGACTGTCCTCAAGGAGAAAAAAACCTGTTTACTTATCTCCAGTCTGAACCTCCCATGTCAATTTGGGGCCACTGGCTCCTGTCCTCCCACCACACACCACTGTTGAGAGCATGTTTTTATCCTCATGGTAGCCCCTCTAAGTACTGAAGGGCTGCTATTACATCCTTTCTGTTCTCCAGGGTAAGCATCTCATTTTAATAAAAATGTAATGCTCCTGTGAGCTGAAAAATGTTATGTTTTAGAAAGAGAAAACATATTTTCTCACTGAGCAACAAACATAATACCAAGTGTTCTGCATGCTACAGACACTTCAGTGCTAACATGGAGCAATGCTGATTATGTTTCAATTCACAAATGTTTCCCAGCACTGTGCATTTTCCAGAATGTGTGTCTAAATCCCACTTTTGCAAGCAAAAAAAGAGAGCAAGTCCTACAAGGAGCAGCTGAGGGAGCTGGGGAAGAGTCTGGAGCACCAGGAGAGGCTGAGGGAGCTGGGAAGGGGCTCAGCCTGGAGAAAAGGAGGCTCAGGGGGGACCTTGTGGCTCTGCACAACTCCTGACAGGAGGGCACAGCCGGGGGGGTCGGGCTCTGCTCCCAGGGAACAGGGACAGGAGGAGAGGGAACGGCCTCAGGCTGGGCATGGGGAGGGTCAGCTTGGACACCAGCAGGAATTTCCCCATGGAAAGGATGTTCAGGCCTTGGAAGGAGCTGCCCAGGGAGGTGTTGGGAGTCCCCATCCCTGGAGGTGTCCAAGGAGGGCCTGGATGAGCACTCAGTGCTCTGGGCTGGAGACACAGTGGGGATCAGGCACAGCTGGGACTCCAAGATCCTGGAGCCCTTTTCCAACCTCAGTGCTCCTGGGATTCTGTGACTTTATTTGAGCCAGGCTAAGGATACAAATTCCTCAAGCTGGTGGCAGCAAGACCAACATTGACCACAATCCCAAGGTGACAATGCCAATTAATCCATAAGGGGTGAGGAGCGAGAGTCTCTTGCAGGACCACCCAAAGCCACCTGAACCCCCTGTAGATGAAGATGCAACCCCATCACCACAACCTAAAGTAACCTCCTCCAGAACTATCCTTGTGTCTATTCCGGTCTGTTGTTTGTTCCCGAAATCCTGAGCTTGGACATTCACCAATAGTAGCATCACACTGGGCAGAGCCATCACTTGGACTAGGAGCAGGCACTGGCAGAATTGTCCTCCTGGTGCTTGCTACCCATAATATCTTAGGAATACCACTGAGTTCATCTAATTACTGCTCCCTGAAAACCAGGAAATTGCACCACCATGGAATTATATTAACTGAATCCTGAGCATCACATGAAAAACTGAATTTGGAAGTTCAAAGGCAGAGAAATGAAGAGAGATGTGCTGAAAGGAGGGCCAAGTAGAGACATGGAGTCTTGGAAACACCCCTTGAGAAGATGGAGCCACTTCACCATCCAGAGTATTTACCACACTTTCTACAGCAAGTCAGAGAATAATTTTGTGTTTCATCTAAAGAAAACAGTCAATCACACAGTGTAATCCTGAATTTCATTTAATGAACATCCCCTGCAAAAGGCAACAAGAAACCAAGGCCTCAAGTATCTCCAGTACCTAGAGGATGGTGTGAAACAGATCAGCAGAGCCCAGGAACTGCCATCCCAGCACAGACAGCCTTCTCCAGGGCTGTTAACTACTCATCTAAGGAATCAGGTAAATATAAACCAGTTTCTGAATGTCTTGTAATGATCAATACCCCTCACTTTGGTGTTTGCAGGCGGAGAAGAGTCAAGCCAGGAAGCTTCCTGGGGGATACAACTCCCCCAGCACATCACAACCAAGGGTGAGCCTGTTTAGAGAAGCTTTCCCTTCCTTCCAGGACACTGTTGGAGCTGTCTCTGCTGCAGCTGTCTCTTGCACTCCCAAACTGCACTGTGCTCACTGGGAGCACTCAGCCTGCATCAGTTCAGCTGGAGGGAAATGCCTCCCTGCTGCTGGATTACACTTATGACCTTCTTCCTTAAAGGTCACCACCTCCACTTGATGCCTTTCGAGGACATCACATCTATAAGTCCCTGCATACTAATGGCCAAGCTTTCCTGGAGTTACAGGGAAGAAAACTGGGCACAAATCCATGACCAAGAGGTCAAACAGGGCTAACATCTACCTGCTCACAGTGTTTGCTGCCTGTGATATGTCTCTGAACTACGGACAAAGATCAGGACCGGCCTTTTGATTCAGCTGCTCACCTGCCTGAAGTTGATACAAGCCACATCTTTACTTTTTCTACATTTATTTTGGAAGCACCAAGACATTTCTGTTCATTTTACAAGCCCACTACTTATCTCTTCTTTTTCATTTCTTTCTCTTTTCACTGTTTGGAATTATAATTATTTAAATCAAAGCAAATCTAAGATGAATACTGCACGAAGACCCTATTACTGCAAAGCAAGGATGCTCAGTATTAGCAGAGCACATCTACAAATTATTAGAACCTGAATTAGTCTTCATTTTAGAGGCACAAATCCCACATGCTGAAACCCAAAAAGGTGACTCCAGCAAACCACACACACCTTCCAGTTACAGGAACAACATTAAAAGGAGGGGATAAGCTCTTCAGCAGGAGGAAGAGCCCAAAGCACGCCCTGCTGCCATAAAGCTGGACACACCTGCTCCTCTTCAGGGCCACTTACTTGAAGGGGAGTTTCTCATCATTGGGCTTGATGCAGCGCACGTAGTGGGGCGTGGTGGCATTCAGGGTCTCCATCAGCAGCTGCAGGGAGTTGCGGAACTGAAAGACAAAACCACTCGTCTGGAGGAGCGGGGAAGGAGCTGTGACCCTGCAGCCCCAGCCAGCAGGTGCCACAAGCCACCCGTGGGTGGGACACAGCGTGAACCTCCCCATGGAACCAGCACAGGCAGGGGGAATTCAGACAAGACACTGGGGGTTGGGGGCTTCCAGCTCAGAGTCATGAGCAACAAAGCTTAGGAATCTGCCCAGGTGGGTCTTTGAAACATCTCCAAGGATGGAGACAGCACAACCTCTCTGTGCCCCATTGAACTTTTTGACTGCCCACAGGAGGGAAAATGCTCCTTTTCTGAAGCTATTTCAGTTTAAGGGCTCCACAGTATATTGGGACACCATCCAGTGAATCCCAGAGTAGCCTCCACCCTCCCCAGACCACATCTCAGCTGCTTTCAGCCAAGACTACTCAATCCTGCTGTTCCAGAGACACCACTAGAAATCATCCAAAACACAACAGCTGAACACAGAGATCATGGGAAAGTGTCTTCCCAGCCCCAACAGCTTTTTATTTACCTGTGCTTCAAACTGAAGCAACAAGATCTTAACTGGATTGCTCTGTCTTTGCTGACTCACTCAGACCTCACAGTACCTGGTGTCCCACTGTTTTCCTGTGCTCCTTGTTGGCAGCTTTGAAGGCAGGCTTGGCAGAGCGCACGTTGATCCGGGGCGTTCTCTTTGGCACGGCGTCCCTCTCCTCCTGGAATAAGTCTGCTACCATCTGATACTGAAACAAAAGGCAGCACTTGAGCACCTCTGGCCCTGCTCTCTGGGGAATGAATCCACCCAACTCCCATTGCTCAGGTCATTTCTCACCCATTCTAAACCTGGAAGGGGAAAAAGGGCAAGAAAGTGAAAGCAGGAAGAGTTGTCTACATAAACATCATCAGCAGGACAGCCAACCATTCTGTGCTACAGGTCATGAAACCTTGAAATGTGCACATTAAATCAAACTAGCCAAAAGAGAGGCTGGATTGCTGAAGTCTTGCCAAGGCAGAAAACTTCCTGAACAGGAGGAGACTCCTGCTCCCAAGGCTTTGTTTCAGGGTGTTTATCCAGCCCAGCCCCAGCAAGGATGCTGCCTGCACAGCACATGGAGCAGGATCTCCTGTGAGGACAGCCAGCAGCCAGGCCCCACCACGGCCCCAGAGGCACCTTTGCTTTTCAAAAAATTAAGAGACACAAACACTTCCTAATTACCCACCTTTCAGGGAAGCACCACCATCCCACAACCCTGGAAGCACCACATCTAGCTCGAGAGATCCCTAAGCCTGGGATTTGTGGCAAGCCAGCAGCAACATTTCCACTTCATAAACAACAGGTGAGCTGGCAAAGGCAGTTAATGCCTTTTTTATTATTGTTATTTAGGGAGCAGGATATTCAGATTTACGTTGGGCTGGGGAACCTGAATATTAAGTAAGCCACCATAAATCTGGTCTGCTTAGCAAGGCTGTTGAATTTTCACATCTTGAATCCATCTACGCACCCACACTGGCTACTGCCACAGCTGCACTTACATTCAAAGGAGAAATCCTTAAATGTAAAAAAAACCACCTCTCTGTCAGCAGGTGGGATGTTATGTATCAGCAGCTGAGCTGGGGTCCTGCCCAGTGACACTGCCAAAGCCCCCACGATGCCTCCCAGCAGCACGGATGCTGGAGCACCTGAGGGAGAGAACCACATTTCCCACATCCATGGCACACCATGCCCAACACATCTACCCCAAAACCACCAGCACAAGGCAAGGACAGCTGCCAAGCACTCTTGCCCCCACCTCATGCTCTTCCAAAAGCCCATCCTGGTTGTATTCCCATTAGGATCCCAGAAGAGTGCTGTGGTTTACCACTTTTTAGACATAAATGGACAGCCCCGTGCTGTGAAGGGCTGCCTGGCTCTCTGCCACATCTCTGGGCTGAGACAGAAACACTTCCAGCCCTGTCCTGTGGGATGTTCTCACAGCTTGTTAGGACATCAGCCTCAACACCACTGTGGGAAGGAAATTATTTGCATTACATGAGCAAATTTCTTGCAGGCTCCACAACAGCTCCAGCTAAGGATCTGCTTCACACTCAGCTTTCACTGCTATCTATGCAGCTCACTCAACTCCTACCACAATAAAGGCTCTCTCCTTCTTCACCTGACCCTCTATCCCTAAAAATGACATCCTGACAGTTGTTGTGGATGACACATCACCATCTGGGATGCTCTGACTCCTGTGAGCACGGGAGGTATAGATGGCACATGTATTGAGGAAGATATCCAACACAGGCTCTGCATTACTACCTCACACCTGACAACGTGGTAAAACCCCTGGATGTAATTCTGGGTTTCAAAATATCTTCTCAACACAGCTGGGAGTGCCACTGATCCCTCCATCCACTTGGTGCTACACTGCTAACAGCAGTGCTTGTTCCTGAACGAGTGCTGGAGAAGGATCTCAGAGCCAAGCTCCAGCTTGCATGATGCAAACCTGGTGGAACTGGGACCATCTCAAGCAGGAACCATTCCACAGGTTCTGGGGCATAAGCAAGAAGGACAGATCCCTCCTCCCCAGCTGGCAAAGCCAAAACCATTGGTGCATTATTTGTAATTACAGAGAACTGGAAAGCAATACCTTCACAGCATGCCCGTATGCCTTCCATCAGCACTCAAACAATTTCCCTTAATTCAAAGAACATCAGCTCTCAACTATTTTAGCTGACCAGCGCTTACAGAACTAATTAAATGCTTTGTAAAGTCTCTTTCCCCATCTTGTTGATGGCAGTAATTGCATTCTAATTAGCAGAAGGCAGTTCTGCTTTGGTGGGAGTGCTTCATCAGCAATGGCTTGCTGACAGGGAGGTGCCCAGGTCCTTGCTGTGTTAAATTCAGTGTTCCCCTTTGCCCTCTGTGCTGCTGTAGTGGGAATGCAAAGAAGAGTGCAGGGAATGCCATGTGCCAGCCCGATCCTGAGGACAGGACAAAGTCCTCACAGCACAGCCCCCTGCAGCACAAATCTGAGCTTTAGTTAAATTTTCTCATTTGGATAGCAGACTCAGCACTGCCACTGCTGCTTTTGCTGGTTCAGAGAGACTGGGTTGCCTTTTACAGCAAAATAAAATTTGTTTTAATTGTTTAAAGCTCTGGGGGGCAAAGGCCAGGCAAGAGGCAAAAATACCAGGGTAACAATCTGCTGGCACACAGGGGTTAGGGGCAGCAAGAGCAGATCATTAGGGGTTGAAGGATTTGGGAGAGGAACGTGACAGTGCTCCTGCTGCTCTTTTCCCAGAACAGCACAGGCTGATAAAAGCCACTGCTCCCATGTTGTTAGGGAATGGCCAAAAGGCAGAAATACAACAGTCTCCCAAAGGTTCTCAAACCCAAATGTATTTCAGGGTGTTTTGGGCTGGGTCAGGGCAGCTGTGGCTGCCCCATCCCTGGAAGCATCCAAGGCCACACTGGACAGGGCTTGGAGAAACCTGGGATAATAGAAGGGGCAGGGGTGGCACTGGATGGGATTTAAGATCCCCTCCAATGCAGCTATCAAACAAAAGTCCAGCCTGCTCTGATATTATACTGTGGTCCCTATATATGACAAGAAAGCCTTTATTTTATATCTCCGTTTTTAGGGAATGATTTCCAGGGTCTCTACCACTCTACACCACACTACTCCAATGAGTCAGAATCTCTCCTCTACACCAACAGGAAGAAGTCAAACAGAAATCCTTATCAGACTGCCAGTTCTGCAGCACTGACTCCAACAGCAAGTTCAGCACTGGCTAAATAATTAATCATACAGCATCAACTATTCTTGGAGGTTACCTGGCATTTCTAATGAGCTCTAGTCACACCCAGTTTTTTCCCTGGGAAGCTTCCTGAACCTGCAGAGCTCTTGATTTGGGCATTATTAAAGCCCAGCTTCACAGTTATTAATTTCACAACTACTCCCATGGATGAGAAAATTGCTCATCTTGCCATCTTCACATGAATTCCTTGCTGTGAAACAGGCCAAGTCACTGACAACACTTCAATAATTTCCCATTCTCATTTCTCCCAACTTTGACAGGAACAAACTCCTCCTAAATATAATGTTTCCTCCACCTCCCTTCATCCCACTCATTATTCAGGGTGGCATTTAGAAGGTCACAGCCAGCAGCAAACCCAAGGATGTCAAAAAGAGAAGTCTGAATATGACACACATTTGCTTGCAACATGAAGGGAGCCTTCAAAATTTGTAATGTTAAAAAAAAAAAAGAAAAAAAAAACCCAACCAACCAACCAACCAACCAACCAAAAAAAAAAAAAAAAACCCAAAACTTAACATGCTGGCCTATGCTGTGGAAGGCTTTGAAATGGTTTGGAGGAAAGCAGATGCACTCCTTCCTTAAACCACACACCAGGTTCGGAGGAACAATGGTGCCCCAGTCACACAGCCTGGATTTTGGCTGCTGGATGCTGAGTTGGACTTTGCAGGGTTGCATTTTCACACTAACTGCTTAATAAAAGCTGCCCCTGGGAGAGGGGTTTAAAGTTTCAGCTCATTAATTGACAATGAAAGACTTGAGCCTGCAGGGAAGAACTTTTGGTCTGGTTTTAAAACAACAAGGATCTGAAATTCCTTAGTTGTCTGTGCTATTGACACTTTTAACCCAACCTACCCAAATGCTCATAGAGAGCAGAAGTATGGTGCTGGAAGCCAGTGTAAAATCTGCTCAATTTATATAGAAAACTGTAAAATCTCCGACTTGGAGCCCACTGTCAAATGCTCATTTACTGCAGGCATGACCCACCCCAAAGGCTTTGGAGCCCCACAGCTCTTCTGCTTCCAACATCCCACCAAATCCACAGCTCACAGGACATTTTAAACAGCAAGGGCCAAAAAACCCTTTACCAGGAGACCTGGCATTCAAATCCAGTCAATACATCCCTGCTGGCACTTGGTGCAATGAGACGTTGACAAGTTGTTTGTACAACACTCAGGGGAGGGAAGGTACACGGCACAAAACCTTGTAAAAGACAAGTGACATCAAGGGTGATCATTAAGTATCTGTTAATTTGTTCAAGTTACACACTGGCAGCAGTGTGAAACAGCTCCACAGCAGCTGGAGTGTCTCAGAATTCATGTTACATTTCCAGCATTACATATTAACTCCAGTTTTTGCACAGTAATTATTGGAGTAATTAGAAGTCACAGGGACAAGGATGATGGATTACAGCTAAGAGGAACAGCTATTTTCACACAGAAGGGGGATAGAACCAGCAAGGCTACACACAATGCACAAACTACACGTGTGACAGTGGCTTTTAGCCTCAGATCTCCATGCTTTTGACCAGCCTGGTCTAGTGGAAGGTGCTCCATAGCAGGGGGCTGGAACGAGATGATTCCTAAATTCTCTTCCAGTCCAAATCACCCTGTGATTCTATGGGTGACTGGGTGATGGGTGGGGTGCTCCAAGCAAGAGTTAAGAGAAATTTACAGTGCCCAAAAACCACCTGTTCCTAATTTTGCCCCTTGGTGACCAGAGGATGGGCAGGTTCGAAACTACTTCTGCGATGCATCTTGACAGGACACCAATACCAGGGTGAAGGAAGGCAGACAACCACCCACACCCACGCATGGGTGTGACTGTAACCCGAGCACCCTCCTCTCCCTGCTTTTTCCCTGCTCCACACCCCATTGATTTGGCTCTTTGGTGGCTGTCACTGGCTGGAGGCAGCTGCACGTTCACAGCCTGAGCCAGGCGTGGCACAGGGACAAACAGCTCAGCTCCAGCCTGGACAGCTGCCCTGGCTCCCTGCTCTTTTTACCTTGCTGGCTTTCAGGATGTTGATCTGCTCCTCGTACACGGTGTCCCTGTTCTTCTCCAGGAACCCCTCGCTCTGGTACTCCACCTGCCAGGACACAAAGGGAAGAAGCTCAGAGGGACAAGTCCAAACACACAGGGACGAGGTGCTCCCACCACTACCCTGCTGTCAGGAGCTCACCCCAAAAACCTGAGAGGGGAAAGGAACAACTGGAATTTAAAGGTCACTTTTTATCAAAGTGAATCTGTGTGAAAGCAAAATCCTTACTGCAAACACAGGTTGTTTCTTAGTCATTAAATTGCTGTGCATGGAAGCAGGGGGTAAAAAATGCAAGGATCATCAGTAACTCTACATGCTCTTTTGTTCACTCCTCAACTCCTTCTAAGTTAATCAATAAACCTCAAAATATGCCCTACCTAAGTCTCTTGTAGGTCTCTTGGGTTTTGAAACTGCAAAGGGTTGGGATGCAAAGGAATTTAAAAAATAAAACCAATTTTTAAAATAATTTAGAGACAACAAAAGAAAATGTCTCTTTTTTCACATTAAAAAAAAAGAAAACTTGCTAAGAAATATTGTTTATTAAGGATCACATGCAAAACCAGCTGCCTAAGGAAAGGTGAGTGCCATCCTTTGCCATGGTGAGCGCCCCTGGCATCCAGGGCAAACCTGCTTAGGAGAAGCATTTGTAGGGCATCACAGCACCTGGATGTTGTCCAGCTCCTCAGACATATCCCTGGCTTGATCTTTTAAATTTTTTCCTAACAAATGTGTGTTAGGGTTAACTTCAAGTTTTTGAGATCCCTCTTCACTGTGAGTAACACCTGTCACATCAGGGCTGCAGTGAATCTGGAGCCCATGGACAAGACCCCCTAGCACCAGGAACTGGGATTTGGTTTTGCTTCGTGCCATGGTTGGTATCTTCTCCCTCAGAAAGGTGGGATCTGCCTGGGATCACCTCTCACCTCCTCCCTGCACTGTGCCTTGCTGACACTCACAGCTCCTGCTCTTCAAACACAAACACATTTTCTGCCAAGCTGCCCTTACAGAAACCCATTTCACCGCAGCTTTGGGAAAGAGGATTTTTCTCTCCTGGAGAATCCACAACTCACAGCTCAGAGCCACAGCTGGGAGGTGAAGCTCTCGGGGCTGATCCAGATTTGAGCACCTGAGCCACAACCACCCCCCTCCAGGCACCAAGGAGCAGCTCATAGGGCTATCCACAGATTTATTTTGCTGCAGGAGGCTTTCCTGTCCCTGCTGGGTACCTTGTCAGCAAAGTGCAGGATGATGAAGGAGGTGTTGGACATGCGAGGCTTCTGGAAGTGTTGGCTGGCGGCGTGGCGGTCGTACAGCTTCATTGCCCAGTTCTGGTCCGTGCCCTTGGGCACCTGCACAGAGGGGACAAAGGGGACACTGCCAGGGCTGGGTGGCACTCTGTGGTCACCTACTTTCGTGAGAAACACACCGAAATTGCGTTGCCAGCAGGAAACACCCGAGTCTTGGGTCCGTTCCGGCAGCCGGAACGGCTCTTGCAGGAAAAAAAGGGCAAAACAAACCAACAGAATGAACCAAACAAACAAAAAATACCAAACAAGAAAACACCCCAAAACAAAAAAAAAAGCACCCATAAATCCTGAAACAAAAGAAAAACAAACAAAACCCACAAACAAATAAACAAAAACCCACAAACAAAAACCAAAACAGCCAAACAAAACCAAAGCAAAAACCCAAAACCTCCCCCCCAAAAAAAAACCCAAAAAAAATCTTAAAACAAAATAAAAAAAACACCCACAAACCATGACACGAAATAAAAAACAAACAAAAAGACACAAAAACCAAAACAGCCACCAAAACAAACAAAACCAAACAAAAAAAAACAAACTTAAAACCTTCCCCCAACAAACCAAACAAAAAAATCCATCCCAAAACTAAACAAAGCAACACCCACAAACCCTGAAAGAAAACAAAAACAAACAAAAACCTCACAAAAAAATAAACCAAACTAAATCAAATAAAAAACCAAGACAAAACCTCAAAACCTTCCCCCCCAAAAAAAACAAACAAAAAGCTTCAACAGAAACAAACCCAAAACCAAACAAAAAAAAAACCCAAATGAAACAAAACCCCAAATACATACACAGACACACACACACAAAACCCCCCAAACAACAACAAAAAATACCCCACTAATTAAAACAGACATATCAAGGAAGTATTTTTATACTTAAGATACATTAACGACTCAGGCACCAACATTATTTTATAATGCTGTTTTAGGGGATGGAATAGTTTCCAGAAACTGCCACATGAGACCACATGCATGAACTTCTGGTTTATGTAACAGTGAAATTGTTTCTCTTGGGGTCTGAGAGCCACCATTGATGGGATTCACCCCCATCCTATCAACCACTGCTGAGCACAGCAGTAGCTGCACATACACACACACACACAGAGATTTATTTTTTTTTTTTTTACAAAAAAAAGGATAATTGGATATTTAGGTTAGAAAAAGAGATGTTTCAGAAGAAAAGTCTCAGTCAATATTTAAACTTAGACAGGACACAGCTTAGAAACCATAGAACAACTGTGCAGGAACAGAGAAAGCTCTTGATCATCCATCAGAACTTTACATAGGCATTTACATGAAAAATGACAGAGGAAATAGGGACAAAGAACAAGAAGATGGAAAACATGAGACAGGTGAGGAGCATTTTTTTATGCTGCTCTGAAACAGCCTTTGATTTCATGACAGCACACCAAAACACACCATAAGGATTCTGAACACAGGGATAAGCATCTCCTGCCAATCCCTGAAATGAGGGTGAATTAAATGCAGCAGCCACTCATGCAAGCTGTGCTCTCCCACATTTGTTTATATTTTATAATTTTTAAGTTTAGCCAATTATGGATACACACAGAAACAACACAGGCTATACATAAATACTGAAGGGCACTTAGCTGTGCAATTATATACATATTTTATTTATGCAAGGTAAGACTCACATGTTTAAACTATGGGGTTGTATAAACGTAGATGTGTTTCTTTTCATGGGTTATATTTAATATTTGCATGCAAAAACAACCTTTCTGGAGGTATCACTGGGTGCCTCCTGTGCAGGACTAAGCCACAGGTGCAGAGCAGGAGCACTGCAGCCACCCTGAGCCTGCACCAGGCTCTCTTCCAGGGCATCCACTTTGCTGAAAAAACCTGCTTATCTTGGAGTTTAACTTCAAAGGCATTTCTCCTGCCTCCCAGAAAGAGGGTCTGCCATACCCTGCTCACCATCCTGCAGCCTGGGTATTTTTAGCTGCCTGGGAAGTACCTGATAGGGACCAAGTTCCAAAGATAAAAATTAACAAGGCCATTATCTGTACTATTGTAACAGCTTTTGGTATTACCTTGGCCGTTTGAAGCCCTTAGAGCAACTGAGAAAGTTATTTAGAGGCTATCTCATCTTTTTTTTAGGGGATGGAGAAGAGGAAAAGTGACTGCCTTGCAAGTTTTGTACAGAATCTTTAAACAGGATAAAGCTGATACCAGGAATTGCACAAGGTCACTGCTGTGCTCCTTTGTCCCTGACTGTCATAGGCAGGGTCCCCTCCCCTCTGGATCCACTGTCCCTGGTGCTGCCAGGAGCTCCTGCAACCACAATCACACCCACGCACTGCAGGCAGGGCCAGCCCCAAGGATCCATTCTGCATCCAGGACCAAGAACCCACCAGCCAGGTCAGAAGATGATTGGGACTGCCTGGACTAAAGGCTGAGGTCCCCTCCACCACCACCTCCAACAGAAGGACAACTAAATGGACACAAGAAACAAAGGTCAAAGGCTTACGGTGAAAGTGGGTAGATTTAGATTAGATATTAGGAAGGAATTCTCCCTGTGAGGGTCTGGCACAGCTTACCCAGTGAAGTTGTGGCTTCCCCATCCCTAGAAATGTCCAAGGCCAGGTTGGATGGGGCTTGGAGCAACCTGGGATAGTGGAAGGTGTCTCTGCCCACAGCAGGGGCTGGAACTGGATGAGCTTCAAGGTTCCTTCCCACCCCAAACCATTCAGAGACTCTGTGATTCAAACCTAATGATCTAAAAGTCAACCCTCTGAAAACACAGTAGGAACTACTCACACTTTATTTCTTTACTCCTTAGCACTCCAATATAAGTTAAAGCCTGGGCTGTCTCTGCACTCCAGAAACACGTTCCCCTGCAAGTGATGTGCCTGACTTTAAAGTCATCAGAGCTGACAGGGTGACGTCGGGGAGGCTGCTCTGCCCTCACATCGGGCAGCCCGCCCGAGAGGAAAGCCCAGGGCTCCAACCTCTGTGTATCTGCTCGTGGAGCAGAAATCCCCCCAGACAGGGAGGCCATGTGCTAATTCCTGATGTCCAAAAAACTAACGAGTCCAGACAAGGAAAACACATTTGCTCAGATCCCCAAGTCCGCAGAGACGCACGGAGACAAGCGGGGTGGAAAAGCAGCGGGCCAGAAGCGGAGTGCAGCGTTGCTGGCACTTGACAGAAGGACACAGCAAAGGTCAAAGAGCATCCTCTGAACAGCGTTAGAAAATGCATTTGGCACATCAGCAGCATAACACAGTGGCGACGTGCCATGGAACACAGAATGCAGCCACAGAGGAGCTCAAGAACGTGAGGAATTTGGGGGGGTTTGGTGGGACACATCCCCCTTTGGCAGCCTCAGGTCAGGCTGCTCCACGAGCAGAATGATCCCTCACAAATCCTGGACAATGATGACAACACTGACAAGTGAATGTTTCCAATCAGCTTGCTCTTGATTGAACCCTTCTGGTTGCACTTAATGGAAATGTTTTTTCACTGTTTTTTCATTAATTTTTTCATTCTCACTCCCATGCCAAGGTGAAAGCAAGGAAACAGGGAGGACAGGACACTTTATGGAGACACCTGGGCAACCACAGTAACCTCTGACTGTATTCCCAAAAAGAACCACAGAACTACAGAATATCCTGAGCTGGAAGGGACCCACAAGGACCAGCAATGTCCAGCTCCTGGCCCTGCACAGGGCAGCTCCAAAAATGCCACCCTGTGCCAGAGAGCATTGTCCAAGGCACTTGGGAAGGGCCTGGAAGACAGGTAGCACGCCCACATGGCCTGTAGTTTCAGTCTGAAAAGCAGGACAGCTCACCCAGCTTTGACAGAAGCTTGACTGCATTTCTAAGGGTTTTTGTTTCCTCTAAGGATAAATCAAATCTCTTGAGAAACCAACCCCACCTGGCTGCTCCTCTTCAGAGAGTGCAAGTTCATCCACTTGTTTCCTCAGAATTCAAAATCTTCCAAAGTGTGCTGTCCCCTCCATCAAAGTAACTCCCTCCACAAGTGCAATCATACCCTAAATCTATTCCAGACACCCACGCAATCTTCCCACAACCGGATTTAGAGAAGACAGCCTCCATCCTTCATTCCTTCTGACAGGCTCTACTCCTTTCCCAGATTATTTCCCCCTTGGCCCCACAGTGATTGCACCTGCCCTGCACAGCTCACCAGAGGGGAGGTTCTCCTGGATGCCCTTCTGCCCCTTCCCACCTCTTTGGGCCCATCAGTTTGTGCTACAGCACCTCAGCATCCCACCACCGTGGTGGCCTTGGCCAGAACTTCTTCTGAAGAGGGGGCATGAACTCTCACTGTTCCTCTGGCATCAGAGCAAAACCAAGAGGTCCTAAAAGCTACAGATCCAGGTAGATGAAACTCCAGTGCAGGAAACAGGGAAAAGGCTCCTCAAGGACTCCAGGGTCCCTCAGCAGAGGACACAGGTCACAGCCCAGAGAGACTTTAAGGGTTCCTGGGCAGACCAAGGACAAATGAGCCCCAGAAGCCACCTCCAACCTTAATAATTCTAGAACAGCTTTCAACTTCTGTATTAAAAAGCTGCTTTTAAAAACCTAAACATAATTATCTCCTTCCTGTAGAGGGATTTTTCACAAAGATGTGGAGTGACAGGACACAGGGAATGGCTTCCCACTGCCAGAGCACAGGGTTTGATGGGGTATTGGAAAGGAATTGTTCCCTGGGAGGGTGGGCAGGCCCTGGCACAGGGTGCCCAGGGCAGCTGTGGCTGCCCCCAGCCCGGGCAGTGTCCAAGGCTGGACACTGGATGGGGCTTGGAGCCACCTGGGGTAGGGGAAGGGGTGGAGCAGGGGGTGGAGTAGGATGATTTTTAAGGTCCAGAGCAAACCATTCTGTGATTCTGAGATTCCGTGATTCTATATCCTAAAGTCTGTTTTAAGAAGCAGGGTTTTTCTCTTTAGCTTTCAGGTGACAGGTTCAGTCCTTAACGCTCCAATCCCAGTTCAAGGGCCCTCTCTTTCACTGCCAACTCCTACGTCAATTTTTCCCTAAACAGCAACAAGACTCTCCTATGACCTACGCTTCCTGAACTGCTTCAGCACGTCCCCAGCCACCTCCTCTCCAACCACACATTAAGGATTAAAAAAAAAACCCATGCTGTGAAGCCAGAACATTGGTGACAAGCCCTGTGCATTTGCACTAATGCTTCATTGTGTACCAAATCCTCCCCTGATGCTGTTTCACGTCCCAGAGTGTTTTCATCCTCTGCTGTAGGTTCCAACAAGGTGGCATGTAATTACCTCATTGTGGTCCCACCCCAGGAGCTGAAACACTGCTGTGGGGGTGAGGGTTTTCATCCATAAAACTGCTGCTTTCAGTTGACAGGTTTTGCTGAAATTTTCATAAATCTGGAGAACACTTGCAGGTTGTTATAAAAGAGGCGATTACAGGGCTGGTAATAAGGGCCTGTGACTAATGACAGCATCCCCCACTGACAGGTAAACACCCAGACAATTGGCATTGGATGAGAAAGGGAAGGGAATAGATCTTGTGGGGGTTTTTTCAGGGTTTTTGCAGGAGTTTTTTTGGTTAGTTGTTGTTGTTGTTGTTTGTTTTTTGTTTTTTTTTTTTGTTTGTTTGTTTGTTTGTTTTGTATTTAAGGTTTTTTTTAAATTAAAAAAATAAGTATGGATGAAAGAAGTAGTACCAGGTAAATCTACTGCTGGTACACGGGAGCTGCAATGTCACCACCAGCAATGCCACCAGCAGCAACCAGTGCCAGGTGCTCCAGAGAGGAGCCAAGGGTGTGACTCCCAGCACCAGGGAAACTTCCCTTATGGTCCTCACAGCATCCAGGAGACAGTTGGAGCCTGCAGGATTTAACTGACTTAATAGCACAGAGACCAGATGAAATGGTGCTGAATATCAAGGAAATAATCTGAACTCCTTCTGAACCAGCACTGGCTGAGATACTAATTTTAAGGATATAAAATTTAGTCTAATTTTTTCTCATTTTTAAGGAGATTTCCTGAGAGCAGACTTGAAAAGGGCAAAGCCCCAACTCTGGCTCACCCCAAAGACATAGCCAGAGTGTCTGTAGCCCAGACCAGGGCTGAGCTTGTGGGATGTGCAGGCTGGGACAACCCTACTGTGCCTGGGAAGGCAGCCCTGGTACCTGGAGGGCAGCTAACACTTCACAGGTCACCCCCCCTTCCAGACAAACACAGGTGCTACATCCTTGTCCAGGGAAACCAGTCTGAGCAATGGATCCCAACTCTTTCCCTCTGATACAACACAACACTTCTGTTCTTGAGCCACCAGATCTGCCCTGTGCCCACGGATCCCACAGACACCACAAGAATTCCCTGGGTCCTTCTTATAACCTTGGTGATAAGAAGCTGGTGAGCTGGGCCCTTTATCCACTTCAGCTCTCCCAGCACTTTGTCTCACTCTTCCCTGCCTTTGTTCAGAGTCAGAAAGACATTTCCTGGCACAGAATACACCCAAGCCTCAATGGAAACCCTCCCTGAGGACAACGTGGGTCACCCCACAGCAACACCAGGCTCCTCAAGGCAGCCACACCCAGCAGGAAGGCAGTCCCCATCCCCTTCCAACAGGACATCTCCTGCATCAAAAGAGCTTCAAAGCAGGCATCCCAGCCTCCCAAGGAAACCTGCCCTCTGACACTCCTTGTTCCTATGTATATTTGATTATTCATGACTGAACAATGTATGAACAAGGAGTCCAGCCTTTCCTCTGGATTGTCAAGGTTTGCCACTCTGGCTTTTCTTCTCAAATTTCAAACAAGATTTCACTCTGGCCAGTATGAGAGAGAGAGGGCAAAAGACAGCAAACTGCTCTCCAACATTACAACTCTCTGAAGTCTGCACACTAAAAGCAATGAGTTTTACCTTAAAGAGTTGTTGCAAGAGGACTCAGGTTTCCCCTGAGACAAAATAAGGCTTGAGAGGAGCTCCAGCTTTTGGGCAATGCCAAAGACATCAGGTCTCAATCAATGGCTGTTCCTCAGCACAGCCAGGCCAGACACACAAGCACTGGCTGCACACAGTGAGCACAGGGTTTGGAGCAAACACCTGCCCAGGAGGCTCTGAATGTCCCAAATCAAAGCAAATCCCAACTCAAGCCTACTCCTGCCATGAGCACAGCAGCAACACAGAGGAAAGGAGATGTTTACCCACCTGCAAGACACCAGAGATTAAAGCCCACTCTGATCTTTTACAGAGACAAAGGCACAAAAGGTGGGAGGTCCTCTTTACCTTGCACTCTTCATCCAGCAGGTCCAGGATCCCAAGCTTGGCCTCTATCAGGTCTATGCAGGGCTGGTTGTCGTAGAAGTCGATGAGAGTCCAAGGGATTTCCTCCTTCATGTACTCTTCTTGTTCCAGCTTGAACACGTGCTGGGAGTGGGAGAAAGCAGAGCCCTGAGTGTGAGCCCAGCCCCTTCCCCTTGTCCCAGCTGGAGTTCAGCATTCCATGAGCACACCCAGAGGCCAAGGAGGCTCTCTCTGGGTGCCCTCACCTACAGCCTGCACATTCACACAGCCCATGGCGAGGAAAATAAAGCCATTACACTGGGAAACCACAGTGCAGGGAAAAAAAAAATAAGGCTTGAAATGATTTTCACTACAAAATGACTGAAGCTGTCACTGCAACAGCGAGGTGGGAGCCTCATACTGGTGTGGCAGTGACACATACATCTCTTGGGCTGACAGAAATCCTCCTCTGCTTTATTGCTCTGCTGATTAAAGCAGTGACCTGAAGCAGGTTCACAAGCTGGGAGCCCAGCCAGGCTGGGAGCCCGTGTCCCCATCTGCAAGCAGGGCTTCACAAAGAGCACCATCACCCCACAAGGGATATCAGCAGCAGCATCTGACTGACTCAGGGACACTTCTATTGAAAATTATTATTTAAAAGAACCTATAATGAAAAAAACTTCTGCATGGCTTACGTATCTCAGACCTCTGCCCAAGCAGATAAATTGTCTCTGGCTATTTCTGAGATACTCTAAAGCATATTAAAAAATGATTTTTCAAATGCACTTTTTTTTTCCCTTCAAAGATAGCTTTTTAAAATCTCTTCAAACATGTCATCTTGGAGCTTGAATTTATAAGCTTCAGAAGTGATAGTCAGACATACCAAGTAAGATATGAATAGTGCAAATACAATCCATAATTTACTTTTCATTTTTAGCAGCAGTGATCTATCTGATGCATTAGATAGACTGCAAATGTTCATGTCCATGCATAAGATATGGCTTCAAAGGGCCAAACTAATCTGCAGTACTTAAATGCTCAAATTTAACAAGTTTTCCCCTGTATCCTGATATTAACAGTATTTTTTCCCTACTTAAAACCAAAGCAGAAGACAACTCCTTACTGGTTCCATTTCCACTGAAGGTAAATGCTTGTTTCTAATAAAATATGAAAATTCCTGGGTTTTGTGAGGCATGTCCAAGTGAAAAGTGGGGAGTGTTTCCAATTCTGTCATTTAATACAGAGTTTTCATCTCACAGGTTTAAGCCATGCTTAATGGGAAGGTTTCCACACCCATAACTTATTTTAATTCACACTGGAAATCAGCATGAGACCATCCAGGTTTTGTTTTAGGATTGAAGCAGCACCAGGAAGAAGGCAGATTACCTACTCATTCAGAGCAATATATGAGCCTTTGCACAAACCACATGCAACTCCATTTCCAGGATCAAGTTTATACATCAACATAAGCAACATTTTCCAACTTGATAGGAATATCTGGAACCACTGCAGTGAAATGTCTGGGAGACAGGCATCCCAAGGATCCACATGATCTGTCCAGGCTGCAGGTAAATGCTGTAAAGCAGAAACCAGACACACCACAGTCCTGCCTTGCTACATTTTCTGCTGGGTTTTATGGAACGTTTCCAAGCTGACCTTACCGAGTTGAACTGCTGCTGGAGCTTTTCGTTGGCATAGTTGATACAGAACTGTTCAAAGCTATTCACTTCAAAAGTTTCAAACCTGCAAAGCAATGAATAAATCAGCATTAGGCGTTGCTTTGTCTCAAAATCATCTTTTTTTTTTTTTTTAATTTTTCCTGCAACGGTGCCATCTGTGTGATGGGGAACACTCAACCACCCCTTCCATTCCTCCTATCCCAGATCTACCCTTTTTTCCTCAAAACATCTAGCTTCCCTTGGCACAAAGGGATTCAAGAGGTCCCTCCTGGTACACAGGAATGAGACATTTGGCACGACTGCAGCTTCCTGCCCATCAGCTCTGTCTGAGACAAGAAATGTAACTGCCTCTCCTGGGGAAAAATATTATGAAATATTAAGTTCCAAATACATTCACTGCAAAGGTGATGAAGAAACAGTAGCTGCTGTCTTAAAAGACCCAGCATGCTACTTTTAATGGAATTTAATAGAGCAGAAAAAGAAGGTATTAAATTTGTAATTATAGCTTCTGCACTGCATCCCTGTTAGCACAAAAATTAGACACACGTGAGTAAGCAACTTCTGGAAGGGAGAAGGGGAAAAATGGTGATTTCAGCTCCAAGTGAACATTCCTTAAAGGAACCTGAGACGGTCCTTGGTGCTGGACTCTGCACCTCTTCACCAGGACCTCCACAGTTCCCCACACCAAAACACTATCTGACCCTGCCACAGATCAGCTCCAAAACAGGCCCAAAAATAGCTACTTAGTCACAATTAGAAAGGAAAAAAATATGCAGTTTTAGTAACACAAAGTACAGGTAAGGAGCAGGGAGCCAGCAGAGCCCCTGAGGCTGAAGCACACAACACCCAGGGACAGGCACAGGGAGCCTGGCTTGCTCTTACAACCCAAAGAGGGTATTTTGAGTTACCTCTGTGAATTATGTGTTGTGTAATTCTATTTTTAAGGCACAGTTGGAAGAGGAAAGAGAGAAAAAAAGTCTTTGACACATGACTGTAAGGATTAAACCAAGGGGAGAAGTGGGAAGGCTTCCTGTGTTCAGTGAGTAAGCTGCTGTAATGATAAATATGTGACTAAATAATTGTTCGGGTAATAGGCACTGTAGGAGCTGGCAGAACAGTCTTTAAACATTGAATAAATGAAGCCCTTTCTTTCCAACCTCTCTTCCTCAAAACAATCAGTACTTGTGCCACTTCCTGAGGACCACCCTGCTGTTACCCAGGTGATGCAGTTACTCCCCTGGCACTTGCAGGTGACAATGCCATCACCACACAAAATGCCAGTGTCCCTGGGGAAATGCAACCCCAAATGGCAAAAAAAAAGGGGAATGGGAAAAATGAGCAGGTTTTGTGCTTTCATCACCCCCACAGTCCTTGAGAAAACCTGGGACTGCTTTCCCTCTGCCTGCCCAGCACTGCCCCCGCAGCTGGTGACAAACAGAGGATGCTTAACTCATCCCCTTCCCAAAAACTGGGCTGTACAATATTAAATGCAACAGAATCTGATGCCTGGGACAACAAATGATTATATTACAGACATGGCATGGCCCTCAGTGATGGATGTGTCCCTGGAGGCCCCCACTGTGCTCCATCTCAGCTGCGTGGCTGAGCAAATCAGCACCTCCAGCCCTTGCCACTCAAGGAATGTGACATCGCAGGACTTTTTGGAAATTCCAGCTGCTGCAGGCTCATGATCACAGCAACAGGGCAAGGAAATATTTAATTAAAACGTAGATGGAGAGGCGCAGTGAGCTAGGTGGAAAAAGGCAACAAGGGCAGGAGTATATGAGGAAAAGAAATTGGAGTGGAAACTTCTTCCCTTCCGAGACACCAGATGAGATTTGTGAACCCTCCCAGTGAGCGCCAGCCAGGGGCAGAGCTGCTGTACCACTCCAGCTCCAAGGGAGATCTCACAAAGTTGCTAATTAAGGGAATCTACTAGCACAATTTGCTAATTGACAAAGCAGATTAGTTGCCAGTCCTGCCTGTGTGCACGCCAGGGGGCCCTACCTGCTCAGAGTGACTGCACTGAGGGCAACATCCTGATGGGGAAAGCAGAACAGTCCCTGTTGGGTCTCTATTCATTTTAGTGCACTGTAATTTGGTGGAAAAAATAAACACATTCACCACTCCAGCCCATCGCTGTGGCTCCCTGGAAGGCACATCCAGCTTGGGGACAGCTCTTGTAAGTAGATTTTCAAGGGGCAAATGCTGTATTTTGGTTTTTCTGCTGCTCCCCGTTCTGCTGATCTCTCCTAAGTCCTCTGCAGCAACAAGGCTTTTATTAAAATATTTAAAGTTCATGAATAAGTCCAGCACACAGCTGGTTGCCTGGGTGTTCACACTTCACGTGGCAAATGAGAGGGGGAACAAGCTGTCCCCACCAAGTCCAGGAGTGCCACATGAATCCACTCTTCTGACTGACTTCAGTACTAGTGCTACAGCAAATAACACCATTTCAATAAATACAGAAAGGCTTTTAGTGCTGCACCCTCTCACCTCAGTGTTAACAGAGAATTAAGGATGCAAAGTCGAGCACAAGAAAGTTGGAAGAAAAACCCTACAGCTTCTACACCTTCTGTGTGGATCCCGTCCCTAGAAATGCCACCCAGAGGGACAGTCCTCCAGGAGCACTGGGACAGGAGCTCTGAGGATGTCAAGGATGTGCTGTGAAGCTGGCTGCAGGCTCCCGGCCTCTCCCAAAGGAAAGGAAAAAACAACATCCATTTGGGGGAAAAAAATCTCCTAGAAAAATGCATTAAAGCTCAAAAAACACATGAGTTAGGAGAATCAGACCACTCTAAAGTTCAGCAGAATCAGGCTATCATCCACCCATATTCTCTGCATTGTAAATTACTCAGCATTTAGACTGCAACACCCATTTACAAAAGGGAGTCATGGTCATTTTAGGACACCAGACTCCCACAAGCTTTTCAGCCAAGAACATGGACACCTTTCCCTGCAAATCTGCCTCTTTGGTAGGACCTGCAGGTCCTTGTGGAAAAGCCCTGCTGGTGCCACCAGGGCTGAAAGCACCCTGCTGGCCCACGCACTGGACAGGCAGCTGAAGGAGGTTTTTTTTCCACACTAACAGATTTTCAAGCCCAGCTTAATCTTTCATGAGCCTTATCCTCAAGCCTCCTTTCATTCAGATTTCTGAAAGTCTGATCCTCTAACTCAGGCATCCAATTTTCTGTATGGACCCACCATCACCCACAGGGCTCCATCTCAAAGCTTTATCATACTCCAGCCTACAGAAATTTCTGTGGGGGAAAAAAACTTCTCTGTCTCATAAAAAATAGATGGGAAACAGCTTTTCCATCTCATACAGCCTTTGAACCAGACTGTGCCATATTTAAGATCTTCCTAAGTGAGCCCAGAAACTTACAAACCAGGGAGAGCTACCTCATCTCCTCAAGCTACTCCACTGAAATCCCAAACCAAACAGGACTGTGTGGTTATCATCCTTGAGAGCAGTGTTCCTGCAAACCTTGCCACATGCCAGCACTTCTGGATAGAGATCAGCAACCAGAGGGGCTGCACTGCTGCTCCAGCAATTTCTGGCATCCTTTCTGCTGCTGTGGTTGTCCAGATGTCAAAACTAAGATCCCAAACACCAGCAGCTGTAGAAACCTCGTGGGAGGGTTTATACACAAGACCCAGTTCCAGCAGTTGTGTAGGTGTTATAGCCCTAAAATCACGCTGCTTTTTTGTTCTGATCCAGAACTGTTTTGGCAGGATTTCATTCTGAACCTGGGGTTCTCCTAGAGCTGACAGACCTTCAGAGGACAGGGGATTTGGGACTGAGCAAGCACAGTGACTGCCCTGGGTTAGGGACTGGCTTCTGGAGCAGCTGAAACTTGTGAATTCCACCTTCCCCTCTGTAACAGGAGCAATTCAGCACCTGAATGTGGTGAGGGGGAACAGGAGACCACTGCTGTCCCACTGAGAACCACAGAATCCCAGAAGGGTTTTGGGTTGCAAGGGACCTTTTCAGGCCATCCTGTCCCCACATGCAGGGACACCTTTCACTGCCCCAGGTTGCTCCAAGTGCCATCCAACCCGGCCTTGCATGGACCTGCTGCATGGCCCTGTCTGGGCCACCTGGGACTTCTCTCTTGCCCTTGCTGCCCAGAGACACAGGGAAAAAAAAAGAAAAAAGAGAAAAAATAAAGAAATAAAAAAAAGGGTGTTGAAAAAAATGGAGGGTAAAACCCAAACCCACAAGACCTCTTCTTTTTCTTTCCTTTCCTTTTCCACAACTGACAGAATCCCTTCCTTTCTCCTCCATCTTCTGCTCCTCTACAGCACTTCAGCTAAAATGAGCTCAGACAACTCTCACATCCCTCTTCTACCACCACTCAGGATGACAAACCAGGCAGTAACAGGTACCCAGAACAATTTTGAAGTGGTTCATTGCCCCTGAGGGTGCAAGCTGCAAGCCTTGCAAGAGCTTTTTGCACCTGACATCCCCACCACAGGTTCCCAAGCTCCTCTGAAAGCTCTCACTGCACCAGGGCCCTGCAGCAGCAGCTTCACAGATGAAGGAAAGGAGTGTCCTCAAACCCCACAGCAAGACGAGGCAGTCTTTGGTCTCCACAGCAGCACCTTTACCCCAGCTCATCTTTAAGGTTGTTTTAAACAGCTCAGGAGACAGGAACTCCAGATGGGAAGGGCATGGGAGGTAAATCCCAGAACGCAGTGCTCACACAGACCCGTGCGCACCACTTTGTGCCGAAGGCTGCACACTCTGAAGGAGGATCCAAACTGCAAACCACACAGTGCTTTTCTGTGCTCCTTTCCATCATTCCCATCACCTGCCACCAGCCAAAGCAGCTGGTGTGCTTTGCAAGAAGGGGAAGGCAAACGATAAAGGACTCATTGAGCAGCCCGGAGAGCCGAGGAGGTGCCTACCCGTAGATGTCGAGCACACCAATGAAGGAGTGCTGCTTCACAGTGGTGTGCAGGGCCTTGTTGACGTGCTGCACGATCCAGTTGAAGAGCTGGGCGTAGATGTGCTTGGCCAGGGCGTTCCTGGCATTCACCACCTGGTGCAGGGACATGCTCTTCACGTAGGTCTCGGCCGTGGTGACGAGCTTGCGGTGGCAGAGCCAGTGCTGCATCTGGCTGTGCTCCACGCCCAGCAGGCTGCAGAAGTTGTTCAGGTGCTCGTCCTCACTCTGGAAGAGGGGACCAGAGGCAAAGTCAGCAGGTTGGTGACACCCCAAAGTGGCATTTTAGCACCCAAGTTCACAGCTCTGCGCAAGGAATGGCAGCTTTTTTAACTGTCTAGTGTCACTGTAGGACACAGCACAAATGACGCGGAGCAGCTCTTTCCAAGGCAGAAGAAAAACTGTTTATTAAAAAATCTGACTCCATTTTTATATCTTCCTAAAATGCCAGTGTCATTGGAGGGTGACAGTTCCACCTCCTCAATGCCACTGGGCAACCCAACAGTCCATTAGGTTGCTCGTCCCCCATAAAAGAATGCAAACAATAAGTTATTTACATAAAGTGTGTGAGAAAGTTCCGTACAAAAATGTAAACATCAGAAGGCTTGAGAAAACTTGAAAAATTCAGGGCGACAGTCTAGGGAAAGCTGTGTCCCTGTGGGGACAGGAAGGGGGAAGCAGTGACACCCACCCAGCTAGTCCTCAGCAATGGGGTGGGACAGCTCACATGGAGCTCTGGATGGTGGTACCAAGGCTTGGCCCTGCTCTGGTTATCCTTGAGCTCTCAGCTTTTACAAAGAGCACATTCCCACAGGAAAAAGGATTCTTCACCTCACTCCTCCTTGAGCTGCAGCTACACCCTGCCCCTGAGCAGCCCAGGTTATGCCTCAGACTAAAGCTCAGGTTATGCCAGGCCACCATGCCTTTTACAAAATAACTCCATCCTGAATAACAATAAATCATGCATTACCAAAAGGGCTTAGGCTTTGCACAATTAATAAAAGAAAACGTGAACTTCATTTTCTTTAGTGCAATTTATTTCCCCCCCTCTGAAATTAAGACAAAGCAGTTGTGAGTCTCTATTATGGTCAGATAGCAGGCACTGCCTTTTGGAAAATGAGAAAACAATTTTCCCTTCCCCTGTGTAATAATACATATCTATAGGGAGTAAATTGTTTCCAGTTAGGTAAGGACACTTAGAAACGCTGGATGGGGTTGGGAATGCAGGAAAAAAAGTGCATTTTACAAGAATTCTAGGATGTTTTATTACTACGATACCTTTTTGATCAGAGTCAAGGTTGTACCAGAATTGATTTAATACCTTGCAATTATATTTGAAGGTAATTAAACAACATAAACTTCATTAACAGAATTCAACATCGTTGAAGCAGGCAGCTTCCACTGCTTTATTTGGCAGCACATATCCATGTTGCCAAATAAAAAGTAAATTACCCCCAGCATCTCACTCATTGAACACCACATTATCTCTAGGGTAACACTGAAGTGTGTGCAGAAACCTTTTAATACTTTAATTAGGAACAAACAACCCAGCCTGGGATGCAGTGATAATTTACAGGACAGTATTTTCCATATAATTGCTTTACTTTTCCCCTCCTCTGAACAAACACAGAACCACTTCTAAGGCATCTTTAGTGTTACTTATTTTTGCTAACTAACCATGCAGTGCTCCTTTGGCCATGTTACAAGCAGCAGCTCTGTGGCTTTGCCAGCTGAAAAGTGGCTGTAAAGCATCACACCTTGTGCTGGTGTCACCATCAGTGTCACAAGTCCCCAAGACCCTGCACTGGGCCTTGTAAGGAAGCAGGAAGAGTTAAGGTGGGTTGGGATGTAAGGGATGTAAGCAATTTCTGAACAATCTCACTTGCAGGCTGGCTAGAGAGGAGGTATAATGCATTATTTCCCAGGACAAACAAAGCAACTAGGAATTTATGATGTGTTTTCAAAAAAGGCCAAGAAAACCAGGAGGAGAAGGGCTTTCTAGCCAAGGACACTGCTGTGAAGCCCAGCAGAGGAGCACGGCCTGACTCCTGAGCACACCGAGCTCCCCAGGTGCCACTGCTGAGGGTGACCTACCGATATACTGCACACCTCCCCGTCTCGTTCCCCTTGGATTTTCAAGTTCCCCAGGTGCAGAATGGCAGCAATTATCCTGAAAATGGTCATCTGATGAGACTCCTTCACTCCTGCGGGAACAATTGATAGCTGACTGTCACAATGGAAAATGAAACGCGATTTTAAGTTTATTCAAAGGTGCTTGCAGGGTTTGATTTCTTTCCGAGGCAACTGGTTTTCAGAATCATGGGGCTCCTTCCAATAAATACACCATAAACTCTCAATTTTAACATGGATGGGTTTAATACACACAAACCCAAGGATGCTGCTCCACAGTGATCAAACAGGATCAGAGTGACAGGGGCTCTGCAGCTTTCACAGAACAAGGTGTTTTTGTCTGTCATCACAGACACTGTGACACTGTGACACTGTGACACTGTCACTGCTGACAACCAAAGCACACAAATTACAACTTATTGCCAATGTCCCACAAAAAGAAGGGAAAATTAAGGCCCTGCACAACGCCTCCACACTGGTGGCACAGCTGGATGCAGCAAGTCACCAGGGAGGTGATGGGGAGTTCTGCCTTACCACCCCCAGTGTCTCCACAAGAGACACTTATGGGTCTTTAGTGGGGGTGTAAGATGCTATTGCTTTATCTATATTATTTATATATTGCTTTATCTATTTTTCTTTACAGGCATTCCCAGGATTTGCAAGCATTCCCAGCAGGAGCTTTGCTCAGCAGCAGCCCACACATGGCCTTCTTGCCATATCTTGCATTTTTTTAACATCCCAGCTGGATTTCTGTGTCCCTTTTGTGCTCAGGGCTGGTGTCCTAATCATCCACCCAAGGTCTGAGACATCACCTGCTGGTTTCTGAATTATCCAGAGCCTCCCTTTTTCCCTCTCGGGACTTTTCTGTTATCAGCACAGTGAGAAATGTTTCAAGGTTACTAAAAGGAGCAGTGCTCTGCTCTTACTTGGAACTCTTAACTGGAGTTAAGCCTGGCTAGGACTGGGGATTTGCAGACAAATTTGACTTCTTGTTACACACAAAAAGGCAGGACTGGAAACTCTAGTAGCAGTTTCACCAGGCCCTGAACAGAAGCAGACCTGGGAAACACTGAAGGAAAATGAGGAAAAGCAGAGACAGAGGAGCACTTGAAGAACAGAAAATCATCATCAGACTGGCCCCAGAGGAAGATGCTCTCACAGGGCTTCCCAGGGACCAGCAAGGATACAGGGGAACTGCTTGGGGAGCCAGAGAAGGGTACCAAAGACAGACTACACATGCCAGGGGGATGGGGAGAGAGTTCTCTGGGGATTACAGTCCTGTGGGCAAGCTTGGAGCAACCAGGAATCATATTTTTTGAGTAGTTAACAGAACTCACACAAGCTGAGCAAGAGGACAGTAAAGACAATACCCCAAAGAGAAAGAGATGAGGCCCATCTAAAACACAAAGAGGACAGATTCTGGGGAAACAGGTGCAATTCCACAGCTTGCAGTGAGTCTTCACACTCACTGCAGGCATAGCTGGATTTCACAGGCAACTGTAAATACCACAAGCTCCTCTCCCAGCCTGTGAAATGGAGCCAAGAGGAACCAAGACTGACCAGGATTTATAAACTTGGTTTCAGATAAATACAAATACACTGGGCAAGTTTCCCCTTCCAGACAGTTTTTCCTCTCAAAGAGCCCTGCTGCAGGCAGGGCACAGCTCTGCTCTCCTGCTGCCAGCACGGGGGCTGGACACAGCCACAGCTCCTGCAGCTGCCATGTGGATGTGGACTCTGCACAGCAGGGATGGGCTCAGCTCATTATTTCCAGGAATCAGCAACCCACCACAGCACTGTGATCCAACAAGTGACATCACCCTCAACCACAACACAGACTGAACTGCAGAGTAATAGCTCTTTTCCTGCTCGTAAACAGGGTAAAAAATAGCAAGTCAATACTGCAGCCCTGCTTTGACTTCAGAATGGTTTCTCTTAAATTCTGCACTCCATTTCACTGCTGCTTCACAGACAGCTGCCAGAAACACTTCTGCAGCTCCTACTAAAGCAAGAAGTAAAGCCAACTAGGTCAACAGGAACATTATAATTCAGGCAAAACACTGAAAACAATTATGAGACTTTGGCTGGGCAGGCTCCAAGCAGAGCAACTCCTTACCAAGCAGGGTGAAGGCATGTCTGGTTTTCTCAAAGTCATCAGCATCATCCATGCCGTCGATGGACGTGTCACCTCCCTGAGAAGTGTAGAAAAAGTCTTCAGCACACGCTAGGAGAGGAGAAAGAGGAGAAACAGGTCAGCAAAGAGTCCTTCCCACTGCCACTGTCGAGTCAGGAACGGATAATAAGTGACACAGACTCCAGGTCAGAAGGCTAAGAGCCTGGAAGCCCCAAGTTTATTGGAACCCCTTCTTTTATACCCTGTTCTGATACAGGGGGACCTGATTGGTCATTCAATCAACACATTTCCCATGATTGGCTAATTAAGAAGACACCCTCTGGGGTAAACATCTTATGGGAAAAAAAAACTTGTTCAAAACACCACCTCTGCAGAGAGTTTACAATTCTTCCTCTCCACCTCCCTAAAATGTGCCAGACCAATCCATGGGAAAGCTTATCTAGCTTTCTGCCCAGACCAATCCCTGGGAAAGCTTATCTAGCTTTCTGCCCAGACCAATCCTTGGGAAAGCTTATCTAGCTTTCTCTCTCTCTGACCAGACCGTTGTATCCACACCCCACTGCAGCACTCCCTCGAATGGGCACTGGGATGCTCCCTGTGCCCCATCCCTGAAGGACACCTCTGTCCTTTGAACCACAATTTGCTCAGGGCTGGATGAGGCAGAACCTTGGTAAGTGGCTGTAGTTGCTTCTTGCAGTGATGAAACCTCTTTTCCATGCATAGAAAGTTCAGTCAGGGCAGCACTGTGTTGTATTTGGGATTCTAGTAACAGCTCCATCACAGGGGGAAGGCCATTTCAAACACTGAGGTGACTACTTTCAGTAATTCCTCATCCTGTTCTACACATCCATGACTGATTCAGGTATTTTAACACCTTTTCTACACAAAGCCTTAATCCTTGGGAGCAAAGGGGATGGAGAATGGCTCACAGTGCCTGCATTACACCACTTGAACATCTGTGCTTTAGCAAAGTTACTCCAGGATGACACCAATAAATCCTGTGGAGGCTGTGAGACATTTCCAATGCAAATACAACACAAAGAGATTGCAGGATTTGTGTCCACTTAAGAAAACTGCACATGTAATCCCCCTCCTTAAAACAAGGCCCCCCATGGGGCCCAGAGCAGTGAGATGTGTGCCCACGGCTGCTGGCTGAGCCCTGGCAGAGCCAGAGCTTTTCCCTGTGAGGGCTGGGGGAGCCCAGCCCCTGGACAACCTCCCCACCCCACCCAGAATCAGTTCTCAGCACCAGCCTCAGCCTGTTTTGAACTGAGTAGGAGTCATTTGCCAAAACCCACTCATTAACACACACAAACATATTTCCCAAGCATCATGAATATAGAGAAAAAGCCTACTGCCTTCCACACCAGCCTAGTGGTAACCTTTAAAATCACTGCAATCTGAACTTTTCTTTGCTCAAATTGCCACCAGAAGCTCCCCCTCCCTTCCCAGGCCTCCCACAGGCTTCTGCATTAGCTGTACTTTCAGGCTGTAAAGAAAAACATTTAATTTTTTTTGGCATACAAAGCCCTGCGACCCAGAGATTTTGGTAATTCCACTCATTGCTGGAGCATCAGGAATGAGGGGCAGAAAATGCTGATTGGGGTCAGGCAGACAATGTCCCTCCTGGTCCTCCAGCACAACAGGAGCTCACTCAGCCCATGGTGGAGCACCTCACCCTCACAGCCTGGTGCTGCTGCACATCACCCTGCAAGATGCAGCCAGGGCTGCTGGTGGCTGATGGGACCAGAACAATGGGACTTTCAATTTTCAGCATCCACACTGGGATCTGTTTCTGCCTCAAGTCATCCCTGGTGTAACTGACTCCCATCTCTGTATTTCAAGATCTCCATAATTATTTTAACCACACAAACCTTTTGATTCACTGCAAACAGATAAAATGCATTTCTGCCTTGCACCACTGCCCAGGCATCATTAAGCTAGACACCACACTTCAAAAGGCACTTGCATTGCACATCACCATTTAAAGTCAAATATTTGCTTTCCAGTTTAAAATTAAGCCTTTAGGATCACTCTGACTGCAGCCAACACTGGTTTGCTCTGCTGGGCTCATGTATGCTTAGAGATTCTTTTTGTTTTCCAGCATCTTGTAACATAGAAGGAAGTAATAACAATTCTCTGTATGTGTAAGACCCAAAGGAGAAGCAATAGCTCCTGGTTTTTAGATGGAAAAACATACATCCTCCTCCATGAGTAATAAATAAAAAGTGGATTTTCACATCAAGACACCTCTTGTTTTGTATAAGCCTTGGGAAGACAAGATTGACATGTAAGTACAGCTCACACAAGGAAATAAATCTGAGTTCTGACTAGTCATCTTCAAGCAGGCCACTAAATCCAAGGCAAAGCTGGAAATGAAAAACATCACTCAAAAGCAAGGAAAACAAGTGAATTGTGCATCTCTGCACCCACAGCCCAGCAGCAACAATCCCACAGACAAGGGCAGAGCCTGTGTCACACTGACAGGAGCAGCTCACTGACCCACATCCCCATCCCCACCAAGCCCCATGTCAGCAGCCCCACATCTGACAGCCCCCAAAACCATTTGGGGAGGCTTCTTCCAGCAATTGAAAGGGCAGGAAACACCAAGGGCACACCCCTTCACCTTTGGGAAGAGCTGCTTCTTCTCCAGCACCCAGTGGACACCTGTGCATGCTGTGACACAGCAAATGCAAAGTGCCACAGAGAGCAGCTGGAGACTGACAGGCACTGGCACCAAATTTTGATTAGAAATGACCCAAGAAGGCTTCCTTGCAGGCTAATGGCCCTGGCACCCACTCCTCCTGCACTGCCAGCTGTTGCCATTACACATTCATCCCTGAGATGCTGAAGTTGAGAGCCACAAACAGGCACAAACATGTCCTGGGTGATGCACCAGGACAGCAAAGGCCTCTCAGCCTGCACTCCTGCCAGTCACCACAAGCACAGATGATGCTTTTAGATGTGATGAGTAAGACTGGTATTTCCCCTGATCCACATGTTCCCAAGAAGAGAGCAGTGGTTTCACAGCTGGAGCTCTCACATGTCAACTAATCTCCCAGATGGAGCTGAAAAAGTTTGTGTCTGAATTTTAAGATGCCAGCAAACATCATCGTTACCCAGGGTATGTTTTTTAAAAATGAAGCACGTAAGTATGGCACAAACTGGCACAAACTCTTGAAAGTGGTCCATGTGATGATCTCTGTGTGGGCAATGTGCCTACAGTACCCCAAAAGGTCATTAAGACAAGCTCAGAATTACCTAGAAATTGAAATCCCCTCTCTTCATCTGCCATTCCACTGTAGTGTGGATGGCAACTTCTGCAAGACCCTGTGGTGGGACCAGAACCTGCCTTGCTCACTATTCAAAATAGGTAAAAAGCCTGGTTTAAACCTTACTTTTCTCTCTAAGCAACAGCAAATATTCAAGATAAAAAAATAATTCAAATTCATCCCTGCACCATCTGCTGCAAGTGCAAACCCTCTAAATCAGGTGTTCTACAGAGGTTTTGCTGCAAATCCTGGAAAAAAAATCCCAAGCCATTCCAGGAGTTAGCCATTAAAAAGAAAGAAACTTAATGAATTCAAAGGACACCACCACTTCTGACAGGACTATGGCCAGATCAGCCCTCACATTTGATTTAAAACACACACCTTATGCAAGGTTGGTACAATATTAACACATGATTTCCCTGCATCAGCTGGCATACACCACAGCAATGTAGTTTCACTGCAGCTCTGCTGCTGATTTTTACAAAATCACAGAATCACAAAATGGTTTGGGTTGGAAGGGGCCTGAATGGCCTTCCACCATCCCAGGCTGCTCCAAGCCCCATCCAACCCAGCCCCAGACACTGCCAGGGATCCAGGGGCAGCCCCAGCTGCTCTGGGCACCCTGTGCCAGGGCCTGCCCACTCTCACTCAAGCTGCCACATCCCTGGTGATGGGGTGAGCAAACCTGAGCTCCATCCAGCAGCAGAGCCCTTCAGCTTCATCTCCCTCCCCTCCTCCCCAGGGACCTGCATTCCTGACCCCACCACTCCCTCCTGCTGCCCTCAGACCCAGGCAGCAGCCAGCAGGGCACAGGGATGTGCCAGCACTTACTGAGTCCAAGGTCTTTGAATTCTGGGAGGCTTGAGGAGGCACAGAGCTGGTAGAAGATGTGGTAGTTGCGCTCGTCCTCTGCCTGCGGGGAAATGCTGAGTTACCAGAGGCACAGAGGGGTCACAGCAGTGCTCCCACCCTCACACTGCTGCCCCCTGAGCCCAGGAACACCCTGGTCCCATCCCCTGCTTCCCACCACCGAGACCTGTCAGTGACACCAACACAAGAACTTTTTCCTTGTCACCTGGGAGAAAGGAGGTGCCAAACCTGACCAATGCACACTGCCCATCTGGCAAAGAAAGCAAATAATTCTGTATTGCCTTCCACATCTTATCCCTCTCTGGAGTAACCAGGCTCAATAAAGCAGCAAGCACTGAGTTGCAAACCGCCAGTAATATAAAAGAAGGTGGCTTACTCTTCAAGGCTTCTCAAAGTTGTCAGGTTTTTAAGATTTTTGTAGTTGGGGCACTCTTTTTTTTTTTGTGTAAGGACAAAATTTTTGCAGTAGCTTCAGATCTACATCCCAAGCAGAAACTAAGAAAGCTTCTCCTGAGTCTGCACAAGAAACCCAAGGGATGTGCTGTGGCAGACATCAGCCTTCTCAGCCCCTCTCCTGCCCCTTCTTCATCTTCAAAACTGAACACTGCTGCCTGCCAGTTGTTCTCCCTGGCTCCTTATCTAACAATTCTCCCAGGTACCTTAGCCCAGGACAAGGGTCATCAGGCTGGAATCATAAAGAGCTCCAAGACTGAGTCCAAAAGACACATCTGGAAGCTGTGTCCACCAAGAAAGCGACAGGACAAGGGGAAACAGCCTCAAGCTGTGCCAGGGGAGGTTTAGATTGGCTATCAGGAACAATTTCTCCATGGAAAGGGCTGTCCAGCCCTGGCACAGCTGCCCAGGGTAGTGGTGGTGGAGTTCCCACCCCTGGAGGGGTTTAAAAGCCGTGTGGAAGTGGCACTTGGGGATGTGATCCCAAGGAAGATGGAAAGGGACTTCAAGAGCACAGGGGGGGACAGGACAAGGAGCAATGGCTTACCATGGACAGAAAGTAGGTTTAGGTTAGATATTGGGCAGCAATTGCTGGCTGGGAGGGTGGGCAGGCCCTGGCACAGGGTGCCCAGAGCAGCTGGGGCTGCCCCTGGATCCCTGGCAGTGTCCAAGGCCAGGCTGGACAGGGCTTGGAGCAGCCTGGGACAGTGGAAGGTGTCCCTACCCATGGCAGGGGTGGAATGAGGTGATCTTTAAGATCCCTTCCAACCCAAACCCTTCCATGATGATGATTCTGTGATGGGTATGGCAGTGCTGGGGGGGCAGCGGGATTCTCTGGTCTTAAAGGTCACTTCCAACCTAAATGATTCTGTGGTTCTACTTGTAAAGAGATTTTTTTTTCCCTTATCCACAGAAAAGATCCAGCTTATTGAATTCCTGGAATACAGCACCTGAAAGAAAACAAGGACAAAGCCCCACAACTCCTCACCTGAAATACAACCCGAGATTTTTCCAGCAGATAGGTTCTCATGTTGGCACCAATGATGTGGTATCTTTTATCAAAGCCAATCTGAATGTATTTCCCAAAGCGGCTGCTGTTGTCGTTCCTTGTTGTTTTAGCATTTCCAATGGCCTGCATAAAACAAACAAAATCAAACATTAAATTTTAATTGAATTTTTGATTTTATTTTAAACGCTTCGATTTGCAATCAGTGCTATATAAACAGCCACAGGAGGATTTGAGGAAAACCCCTTCCCAGATGCAGAAGGCAGAGGAGCAATGTGACTTTGGGGAGGACTCTTCACTGAAAATGTGGTGAGTCCGGGGTTTTTATGGAAGAAAAATGCACACAAACAGCAACAAATATTTGAACAGTCATTAAACCATCTATCCCAAAAGCCTCAACATTTGTGCTCTGCCTTATAGGATGCCCCCACCTTTGCTCAGAGTCAACACCAGCAGCTTCCCTGGACAGGTCTCCTTCCCCCACAAGCCCATTTACCTCAGGGTTTTTCTGCAAACCAGGCAGTTTTCTTTTATGGTTTTTTTTTTTTTTTCTGCATAGGCAATGTTCTCATCAATTTCCAATAAAGACAGGCAGGTTGCCTGGCCTCAGCACTTAGAAATTACAGCCAGAGCTGAACACAGGCAGGAAAATTAGAGCAATAAAATTTTGGGGTCATACAGAAGAATAGTGTGCACTATGAATTTTTTTTCTTGGATGGTTTTAAGTGCCCCCCTGGTATTGCAGCTGGTATTTCACAGAGACAGGGGAGATGGGTGAGGAAAGGAGTAAACTAGCAGGTTTAACATGAGTAAACCAGCAGAAAACCAGCCAGATTTCCCCATCAGCCACAAACTTGCTGGCTTTTCTTACTGCTCACCTGCAGCACCACTGGCCTGGGCACTGCAGCTCAGCCCCATGGGGCAGCAGGGTGTCAGACCACACATCAGGCTGCATCTCACCCTGGACAGCCACCCCCTCTCTGTCTGTCAGACAATTTGGCACGAGGCACTGTGATGGGAAGCCTACCTAAAGGTTGAGCCAAGCCTAAGGTTAAGCACAGGACAACACCACACTCCACTAAAGCAGGACTGCTGGCTCCTGCCTTGAAAAGAAAGTCACACAAGTCTGAAGTGCTTCATGGACTTTGGAAAAGCCCAAATCAACTGAAGGTACTTCATGACTCCAAAATCTGTTTGGAAAAGGGGATTTAGGCACACAGACATTTATTTTCAGCATCTGGCTTCAGTGAAAGGAAACAAAGCTGCTTTTTCCCTTTATTTTGTATGTATAAGAAGAATTACTTTCCTTCAGAGCAGGGATTTCCCTAATGAGATTCATTATTCTCCTTTCACAGATCAATTGGGTTGGAAAAGCCCTCCCAGCCCATCGAGTCCAGGCTGTGACCCATCCCCACCTTGTCCCCAGCCCAGAGCACTGAGTGCCATGTTCAGGCCTTCCTTGGACACCTCCAGGGATGGGGACTCCAACACCTCCCTGGGCAGCCCCTGCCAATGCCTGACCACTCTTCCATGAAGAAATTCCTGCTGATGTCCAGCCTAAACCTCCCATGGCACAGCTTAAGACTATGTCCTTTTGTCCCATTGCTGTTGCCTAGGGGAAGAGGCTGGTACATATTTGATAGCAACAGAAAAATAAGAAAAATAAAAATGAATTTAAATATCTCAGATTAATCCCTTCCTTCTCTATTCCATGTTTGTACAACAAAAGAAAGAGATTAGGGGGCACCGTGCAGTGACAAAGGAAGAACAAGATGATAGAACACTAACAGTGCCAGCTGCACTGCTTGGGCTCTCCACTCTGGAGCCACATCAAAGCCCAGCTCCTGGACAGGTGCTGGGGATACTCAGGCTCAGCTTTAAGACCATCAAATGCAGGTGCAATTGGGGTGGTCTAAATGGAGGCTCTGGGTGCATTTCTGCATTTCAGTCCAGCTCCAGGACGCTGTTACGCTGTAAATCAGACCTGTCTCTCAAGTCCCCAGGGTTCTCACTATCCTTGTGACTTACAAAAAGACAGAGTGATGAGGACAAAGGAAAGGGAGCAGCTTTTACCTCCATGATGGGGCTGGAGGCCAGGACTTTGGCCTCGATGTTGGTCTCGCTGGCGGAGCCCCCGACGGTGGCGAAGAAGCGCATGGCGTATTTGGCAGAGACTGTCTTGCCCGCCCCTGACTCCCCACTCACGATGATGGACTGGTTCTTTTCATCCCTAGAGGGGGAGCCAGAGCAGCAACATTAATAAAAGACAGGCTTCTCTAAGTTAATCCATTTTCTTGTCAGCTGTTTGCACCCTCTTCCCGTGTCGCTGGTCCCTCGCCCTGTCGCTACCTACATTACAGACACTGGATTTCTTCTGGACTAGGAAAGTAACAGTGAATAATACACAACGTGTTTTCTTTCCAGAGAAAACATTAAGGACGCTGAACATCTCCAGAACATCCTCAGAGGCCTGCAGAGACAGTGGGAACTGAGCCCCTGCATGAAGCACTGCTGCCTCCTTCATCCTGAGGCTCTGGATTTCTTACACAACACCCAACCTCTGCTGCTGCACATCTGTCTCGAGAATTATTAACAGGCATTGGCTGAGTATCAGCTCCTAATACTGTATGCTTAATTTTCCCTCTCAGCTCCTTCACTCAAGCATTTGAGATTTTTTTCATTAAAACACAGTCAACTCGTGAAAATTGCCTTTAAAACACAGTTACTCCAAAAGATTCCTCTACACTCAAAACACATTAAAAATACTGAAGTTGTAAAATCAAGCATCCTAAAATTGGGACACAGAAGGAGTCACTTGATTCTCTATGCAATTACATGAGTATCAGTATTTTCACACAAGTCCCAACATCTGGTTAAAACTTTGACAACCACAATACAAAGCATGTCTGACATCACACTCACACCAGCGACTCATCCCCAAATCCTGTGACAATGTGAGGTCACTGATCTGAAGTGCAGAAGTACTTCATACTTCACCAGATACCTCCAGGACACAGGACTTTGCCCTGAGAAGCTGAGGGTGCACCATCTCATGCAGCTCTTGAGCCTTGCACAGAGCACAGACTCTTCCAAATGCCTTTTTCCACTTGCAAAATTAATAAATCACACAAAAGCCCTTGCACAAGTCCCCATGAAATAGCCAGTCCTTCCCAGCGTGGTACCCACCAGATACATCCCAATAATTAATCTGTTTAACACGCTTGAGCTGCAAGGCAAAGGAAGGGCCAAGGCAGTAAGAGGAGCTCATTTTCAGACCTACATCCCTCCAGGAAAAGATTTGCTGGCTCCGGGGCCAAGCGCCTCTGCTGCAGTGGGATTCACTCCCCGGAGCATCATCAGCACACAGCAAACCCAGCAACTCTGCAATTTGGCTGCAGACTTTGGGAAGGGCAGAGTTTTCACTACAGGATTTGCTATAAGCTCCCAAAATGCCCGAGCTCTTGGGTAAGCTGTAAGGACATAATTGAGTGTGTTTTTAAGTAAGATCAACTTAAGCTTCCCAGACTCTGCCCTGGCTTCCATGAATCACAGCTGAAAGCAGGCACAGAAAATCCCATACACAAGTAGAACAATAAATTTATACCTTGCAGTTCTCTTGACATCAGGAAACACCATCAAAACACATTTCAATTTAAGATACTCAGTTCAAGTTTATACCAGATGAGGACAGAGGCTCAATGATTGCCATACCCCACTTTCGTACTTCCAACAAAGATACACCACACCATTACTTCCCTCCACTGTCAGGCACAAACATCTTAATTCCTTCTAGGCTCAGGGTAATTGGTTTGAGAGAAAAAAACCTCAGCCAAGTCACATGTAGCATTTTGGTGTAGCCATGACTTTGAGACGCTCTCAGCAGCAGCGGACTGACAAGATAATTTCCAGCTCTATTTTTCAGACAGCAATTCACAAAGTGCATCTTAATCCATCCTCTAGCCAGAAAGTTCTCCTGGGTACCAACCAATGGGAAGGCAAGAGGAGCCTCCAAGCACCCCAGCAACCAGGCAGCAGTGCAGAAACACAGGCTGTGAGTGGAGCACACCCTCAGCCAGGAGCCAAAATCCCAGAGCCTGTGTTCCCGGTGACTCACCCCGGGTGGGGACAGCCTGATCCTGCTAAGTCACAGCATCGTGCCCTCAGCAGGCCTTGGCAAAGCCACTGAGGCTCTCCCACAGCCAGCTGGCAGGATCCAGGCACGGGGCTGCCAATGTGCCAGTCTCACACCTTTGGACTCCCACAGGTGTGCAGCAAACCTCTCTCTCTGCACAGGTAAGCAGCACGAGCCACCAGGCAGGGGCAGCCAGCAGAGGAAAAGCAGTGCCAGCCCCACAGAGGGGAAGGGAAACTCAGCCCCAGAAGGGAGCTGGGTGAACCCCCAGCAGCAGTTCCTGGGACACCTGATGGCTGTCATGGTTTACTGAACTCTGACTGAAGCTTCTCCCCTGCTTTGATCGTCTTCAGGGAGGTGGGTAGTCAGTCTCTCCTTCCAGGAAACAAGTGAAAGGAGGAGAGGAAATGGCCTCAAGCTGTGCCAGGGAAGGTTTAGATTGGGTATCTGGAAGAATTTCTTCATGGAAGGGGCTGCCAAGCCCCAGCACAGGCTGCTGGGAAGTGATGGAGTCCCCATGCCTGGAAGAGTTCAAGTAAGTGTGGATGTGGCACGTGAGGATGTGGTTATGGTGAACAGGCTGGTGGTGCTGGCTGACAGCTGGGCCTGATCTTAGAGGCCTTTTCCAGCCTTAATGGGATCCATGGTTTCAATGACTCATGGACTGCTGAGCTCCATCAGTGAAATCCCACACTGGCCATCAGCAGGACCCAACAGACAAAATTCCTGTCAGCTGCCAAGAAAGGAGCAGACAGAGGCTTTAGCATGGGCTGCAAGGGTGGATGAACAGGCTGTACTTGGTCAGAGGTGAGGGAGAAGCAGAAGGGAGAGGGGACAACCAAAATCCCTGCAAATGCAAAGCTTAGAGCTACACTTGCCTAAAAGTTACTTCAGAATTATTGTTTTCCACCTTGCTCTGCATTAGGACAGGTTATGGCCCAGGTGGCACATTCCAGATAACATTTCCCTGCCACTTTTCTTTTAAAGCCATAAGACCAAAGCTCCACCAGTGTGGGAGTGAGACTTCAGATAAATGAGGCCAAAATCTCAAAAGATGCATTATTTGACATCCAGACAGCACTGCTGCAAGGTAGTATTTGGTAACACATTTTTTCCTCTTTAAGATTCACAATTATGAGTTCTTGTCACAAATTTTGATCTCTTTCATAACTTTATTACCAACTATTGGGGTGGGTCAGGCTGGGGGAGGCAGAGACCAACCCACCTGATAGCCCAGCTAAGGACCAGCTCAGACCCACAGCTCCCCTGGGCTTCAGATCCCATCACAAAAATGGTTTTAAGTGGCATTCTGAGTGCTTTATGACTCCTTCTGCCTTGCCTCCTTTTAAACAGACATTTGCCAAAAGACACTGAGCCTAGTGACAAAACTATGGCCAACACAATGCTACTGCAGCCATTCTGCCAGGTCCCATTTTTCCAGAGTCTCCCAAGAATTTGCCCTAATGGCTGATGTGCTGCAATATGAAATGGGCCAGGTGAGCTCTCCATGGCTCAAAAAAACTTTTGGATTATATCAATAACATAAAATAAAAAGAAAGCTGCTCTTAGCAGGCCACTCAACCTCCCACACTTGCAGTAATGTGTCTCTTCTGGGGTTTTTTGGTGGATAGTGCATGTTCAGACATTTATTTTCCAACTTCAGGAATAAAAGCCTTCAGGAATAAAGGCTGCAGAGCCTTCCCAGTGTACAAGTTAACCAACTGCTGGTGCCAGCAGGGGAAGATCAATGAATCCCACGGAGCAGCTGGCAGCACACAGGCAGCAGAAATGGTTAAAGGCAGGCAGGAGGTGTTTGTGTTCAGTGTGGAATAAAAGACACTGAAATGTTTGGCCACTGTGCAGGCACAGTGTGCAACATGGCTGCTTAAAATGCATTCAATTTTGGCAGTGCCAGCACAGGAGAAAATTATTATTGAAAAGAACCTGTATAAAATGAAGCATTTAGGGGTGAATACTGCCTCTGATGCAGTATGGCAGTGCTGCCCCATCTCCTCCTGGGGCTGGGGAGGGGGGCTCCTGTGCACCTCAGGGCTGCCAACACAGCTTTTTATGCTGCCACAAAGTGCATAAGGGCTCCTCTCCCTGTGGCTCACAGCTCACGTGATGCTCAGGCTGGAAAACCAACACCATGATCTGGGCTATAGCCCCCACCCATCAGAGAGGCAGAAAAAAACACAAAGGAGCAGAACCAGAACAAGATCCAGAACGGATTCTTCAATGCAAGAGGCACCAGCAGCTCCAGAAGTGGTTTGGAGGTGGGTAACACATCTTTCTGCAGGTGTTTGCCATCTTAAGAGCTATGCCCCTCAAGACCACACACACTAAGAGATGGGTGAGGTCTCCAGCCAGCAAAACTAAGAGGGGGTTACTGGTCCTTTTACAACACATGGAAAATAGCATGGAATCATAGAAATGCTAGGCTTCAAAAAGACCTTTAAAGACCATCTAGTAAAGGGATGAACAGGGACACCTTCCACTACCCCAGGTTGCTCCAAACCCCATCCAACCCATCCTTGGGTATTTCCAAAGATGAGGCAGCCACAGGTGCTCTGGGCAACGGGTAGAAATTCCTTCTTTATATCTACTCTAGAAGTCTAATAGATACAATTTTTGAAAGGCAACATCTAAAGGTGCTGCCCAAGGCAAAAAAAAAAAAAAAAAGTCAGTTGGCTATGAAGGTATGAAGAGAAAGGGCACTTCAGATTCCTTTTCTGATTAGCACTGGCTGCTAATTACCAGCCTTTACATCCAGGGAACTTATTTCCCTGCCTGTTTAAGTAGTCAATCCTTCACCTGCAGCAATGCAGAGAACACTGCTGCCCTCAGAGGAGCCCCCAAACAGCCTGGGAAAGGTGTGGAGAAGCATCCACATCCCAAGCTGCCCAGCTGGACACAGCCCTCCACTACATCAGAGCAATCAGAGGTCTGCCACTGCTCAGCGTTTCCATGGGCAGCCCCCACCATTTTATCTAATTAAGCCAGGGCAGAACATCCCTGGAAAATCCTGACTTCAGAAAAGGGGATGGTTGAGCCACTGCAACACAAAAGGGTTTGAATCCAGGGATGGTTCTCACCACTGCTCTGCCGGAGACAGAGGAGACAGGGGACACTTCAGTGCAGATATTTACACCCTCAGCCTTCAGCAACACTGCTTGAAAACAGTATTTGAAGACAAATATACCCCAAATGTTATTTGGACATATGTATCACCATTTGGAACTTTTCCGAAGTCAGCTTTCTTTAAAGCAATAATCCAAGCCCATGAGAACCTGGAACATCTAGGACTTGTTTTCATAGCCATCCCTTCAGAAAATCACCACTGGCACAAGCAGCTTAGCTGCACAACTTTATCCTGGTCTCTGCAGCACGAGCAAAACCAGTTGCACTAAAAACACAGCTTCTCCAAGAGAGAAAAGGATCCGGAATAAATGAAGGCAGAGCCAGACCCTGTGAATAATTGTCAGGGGTCACTCTAGCTTTAATCCCAGATCTGACACTAATTCTCTGTGTCGTGGAATGAGTCAATAAGTCTCTCCACCATGGAAATCATATTTAACCTACTTCTTTCAGGTTGCTTGGAGGATTAGTGTTCATAAAGCAATCTGAAGATTAAAAATCCTTTAAGTCCTGGAGTTTGAATTGAGCCTGACCACAATGAGAACACCCACAAAAGCCCTGATGCATTTCTCCATTGACAGTGCTGCAAAGGCTAAGAATGAGCATAGCTACTGCATTGTGTTGCTAGAAATAAAAAAAATGCAATAACTTAATTACCACTGGATTGCATCCCTCGAATACTAATGACAATGATGAAAAACTCAGACTCTGCTTTCAGATGAACAAACAGAAGTTGCAGTCTGGAGGTGAAAACCAGAGTGTTGCAGCATTGTAACATGGAGAAAAGCCTTCTCTGAAGTAGTCTCTGAAGCCAGGAGTTGTTCCCATTTCTGTGGGATAACAGGAATTTGGAGCAGCATCACTGTTGAAAGTGGCAGCAGCTTCTTTTATTTGTTGGATCTAATTTGGGTTTTTAGAATCCCTGGCATTGTTACTCAAGGCAAACAAAAAACCTCAACTTAGGGGCAGTTACACTTTTCCCTCAGAGAAATCCAAGAAGATCTTTCTCCTCCAGTCAAACAAGAATGTTTAAGGATTTGTTTTCTGTTTGCATTTTCAAATATCAGCTGCAAATGCACATTTTATGGTGCAGCTGCTGAAGCCAGCAGCACTATAAGGACAGATTTTCATGAGCTACACATTCATTTCGGTCATTTTTTTACTCTGTATCTTTCATAAATGGCATGGATTACCCTATACAACCTTTTTTTGGTCTTTCATTTTTTTTACACAGAAAACTATATTTAACATAGATAATTTTCTTTTTGTAAGCATAACTTTTGATACAGTAGCACATACCCGGGGGGGGGAAATAATACTGTTTTCACCAACAATCTACACCCATATTAAAGCCTCAAAGTACATTCTGGTCACAAAGAAAGAGTTGGATTCCAGAGGTGGACTTGAGTTAAACTTGATTATCTTGAAGGGTCCCTTCCAGCTCAGCATGTTCTATGATTCTGAGATGCTCTGGGGGTGATGCTTCCCCTGGGATTCACCCTGCGCAGCTTTGGATCCCATTTACTCACAGCCCACTGGGTTTCAGCAAGGAGCCAAAGAGCAAATGCGTCCTTCAATGTCTCAGTTGCTGGAGAAAAGCCTAAAAGCAGCAGTTTGGCTCAGAATGGGCAAGGATGAGACCGCCCATGGAGACCAGGCAAGGTGCAGCATCGACCTTCTCCCGCACGGAGCTCACCGCCAGCTCGGCGGGGCAGGGCTGCTCCCTCAGTTTAACACTCATCAATCCCACGTTCCCAAGGCCGAGACCAAACCCACAGAGCAGATCATGGTGTCTCTGCAGAGGTCAGAGCGCTTTCATGAGGTGCTCCAGGTGTTTTCCCCACAGGAGCATTGTGACTCCCACAGGCCCCGGCCTGTTAATGCCCCTTCTCCCCCAAAGGCTTCACACAGCCGGCTGGAAACGCCCCTCCAACAGCACAGAAAACGCTCAGGGCTCCGAGTTTCTGCAAAATGCTGAGCTGTCTCCAGTCTGGATGACCTTCTCACAAGACTGATGCCTTGCACACCCCGTCGGGGAGGAACACAAGCTCCTCGGCCTGGCGGAAACGAGGTCAGCAATTCTTTTGTGTGCTGTTCCCAAGGAGAGCAAAACACGCACCCGGCCAGCTTCCCCAGCTCTCTGGCACCCTGATGCTCTTTTCTGTGCTGGGATCACACCACAGAGCATCCCTGGCTCCAGCCCAGGCCACCTGCAAGCTGCTGGAGCGCTGCAGAGGGAGGAGGCTTGGGGCTGCATGCTCCCAAAAAGAACCACACACAGGAAGGAACCGTGGGATGCTGTGCCAGCAGATCAGCTCTGGAGCACGAGGAGGACAAGTCATTTGTTCTTCCACCCCATGCCAGTCCCAGAAAGAAGGTCCTTCTGACTGACCACCATCCTAAGCTACTGCTGCTTGGAAAACTCCCACACTGCCATCTGATTAATTACCATTAATGAACATTAGGAAAAGCCCAGAAAGGGATCTTCAGAAACCACACTCTGGGTTCCCCATCCTGAGACCTCCAGAAGTTTACTGAGGATGTGGGGTGGCCAGCAGTGACTGGAAAGTGGGCAAGGCCAATCACAAGTCTTTGGGTTCTGATGATGTAATTATGCTCATAAATGCTGTTTTGAATGTTTAATGATCGTTGGTGTTACAGCTGTCTCCCCTCAGAGCTCCAACACTTCTCCTGCATCACAGCAGTAGTTACATGCTCAATGCAGGCTATTATCCCTCCTTCCTGGTCAGTGATACTTCACACACACACTCATTACTTTCATAAGGCACTGGCCTTTCTCTGCCTTAAGCTTTCCCATGCCAGTTCTGTCCCATTTATGAGTATTTATGATTTTTCTATAAGGGATGTTTCATTTATTATTAAATCTGCTAGGAAATAGCACAGTCTTTATTCTAAATTGCCAAAAAGAAAAAAATATATATTAGATTTTTTAAAAGTTCATTACTTGGCCACTTCTCAGAGCATCTCTGTCCTCTCCCACAGAAAAGCCAGAGGGTCTCTCCTCCAGTTCTTGGGAAATATTTCCTGGAACGTCTCCCCGTTTATTTTTTTCCTACATATCACCTCGGAGAAGAAAAGCAATCCCTAGGGTCTTACACCAGCACCAGCACGTTCATGGGGTAGCTTTTGCAAAACCTCTTCCCCTCATCCCCATCCCACTTTTAACTCTAAGCAGAAGAGAACTCCCTCAGTTTCACAACTTCCTAAATTTGAGGTTCTTGAGTTATTTTTCTTCTGTTCCCTTTTTAGACCAGAGCTTTATTTTTGGGATGATCCCAGCTGCACAGCCCTGGTGAGCTGCAGCACAGCACAGCCCAGCCCCACAGCTCCCTGCAAGCCCCCACCCAGCTCATTCCCCTGGAGACAAAACCCTTCCCTGCCTTTAATATAATACAGGATTCAGCCTTATTTACTGTGCCAGTCTGATTCCCCTTGCATCTCTGTCGGGGGTTAATCTCTCTTTTAACTCCTATCTGCTCTCTCTTTGTACGGCTTTAAATCCTCCTGTAAAAGCTTGAAATCTGAAGTGCTATGAAAGGACATCCCCCACCGTGCCCATATCCCTGCCTGAGTCTACTTGCTTGTGTGCAGGGTTGTCGCTGCAATTTCTGCTCTTTTCCAGCTCCAGCATTGCCCCCCAGGGCAGGAAAGAGAGCCATGATCACCTCAGGCAGCCCCAGTGGCACCTGCCCCTCTGCAGGACACAGACATTTCCCCTGTGGCTGCAGGGAGCAGCGATTTTGACAGCGGAGTGCAAAGCCTAGCTGCACTAACTTCCAATAAACATGGAAAGCCACTGCTAAATAGAGCTACCTGTCTGCAGTCCAAGTGTTTGAGCACTTGGTGACAAGAAGCAGTGTGTGGGCAGTGGGGCTGAAGGCAGGAGACACCCTATTTCCATACCATTTACAATTCAGGAATTACACAACAGATGCTGAACCCGGCTGGAGCTGCAGACACCAGGCAGGGGTTATCTGGTACCCACTGAGCTGCACTTCAGACAAGATATGCAGAAGTTGAACTCATCCATCAAATCACCCCTGCATTTCTTATTTTATTTCTTCTGCAAGAACTATCAACCACACTGTGAGCAGATCCTCAAGCTGGGAAGGAGGAAGCTCCAGTCCAACCAACAGGTCACCAGGACAGCTGCCTTCCCACTGACATTGCAAGGGTCAGGTAAGGCCTGCAGAGCCCTCCCTTGCTCCTGGCAGAACATCACAATGTTCTGCAATTCGGATTTAGCAGTTTGATGTGGAACAGACCCAAGATGTTTTTGCCTGGCCTCATGGAACAGCTTTGCAGGGATGCACCTGTGCAAGTATCAGCCAGACAGAGGCACCAGGGAATAAAGCCCAGAGCACTTGACCCAGTCCTTGCATGTCATCACAGCCCCCAGACAGGTAATAATTAGCATTGACTCCATGACTGCAGAAGGCTGATCAATCGTTTTATTATTCTATATTATACTATATTATATTATATTATACTATACTTATCAAGAAGCTCATCACCCTTACAGACATTCTGATACAGCTTTGACCTAATTGGTCAATCCATCCAAACACCATCCACTATCCAATTAAGAAATCACCCTTTGATAAACAAATCTCCATAACACATTCCACGTGTGCACAAATCCAGGTGCAGTAAGTGGGGGTAAGAATTGTTTCTCGTTCTTTTCTCTGATCTTCTCACAACCTTCCCCAGGAAAATGCCTGGAGAAGTCATCTGTTGCTCCCTGTGGCCAGAGAGCTGCTACTACACTTGCACTTCTCAGGAGGCTTTCACAAGCCCTTTACCAGCCAAGATTTCTGCCACAGTGAGAGCTGGACACTGGACTCCCTTTGTGTCCACCACCTGGCGTGGGCTGCTGCCATGTCACACCAGTTCAGTCACACAAAGGAGACAATGTTCCTACCACAGTGAGACACAGAAGTGCCACAAGGAAAACACACAGAAGGGGCTGACCATTCCTTCAGTATCTGATTTATGATTTAAGCAAAGATCACCTCTGCTGCCTGCTCCCTGCTTTTGAGACGTGTTTGGCAGCCCTTGGAGGGCCCATTCTTCTGCTCCACTGCCCACAGCACGTGCCTCTCTCACCTAGTGCTGTTCAATTCTGTATGCTATTAAGTATAATGCATGGGTTTTATTTAAATAAATAAATAAATAAACAAATACCCACCAAAAAACACCACAAAACAACAACAACAAAACCAAACCAAAACAAAAACCACTCAGAAAAAGAACCTCGCCAAACCCAAAAGCATTAAAAAACCTTACTTGGGTTAGCAACTCCTGGCTTGTGCCCAGAATGAACCCAATTGGTACAAAAGGAAGAGACAAGGGCCCAAGACAGGAAAGTCACACAAATATATCCAGTGCAGTGATTTTCCTAATAGACTCAGCCCAGCATCATGTAAAAACATGATGACCACACTGACAAGTTGAGCTGGCAAGAATTAAAATGGAGCTGCAGACAAGATGGGGAATATCTAATAAAAAATACACCTAAAGCTCCCAAATGCTGGGAGGGGAGAGCTGCTGTTGCACTGTCACCATCCAAACTTCCCCCATTGAGCTGGCAACAGCTAGTGGGTCACATTCATGGAGAGGGACATGGGTCAGAGCATGAATCATGGACTCTCTAAGGTTGGAAAAACCCTCCCAAACCATTGAGTCCAAGCTGTGCCCAATGCCCACCTTGTCACCCAGCCCAGAGCACTGAGTGCCATGTCCTGTCCTTCCTTGGACACCTTCAGGGATGGGGACTCCCAACACCTCCCTGGGCAGCTCCTTCCAAGGCCTGAGCACCCTTTCCAGGTGAAAAAAACACAGGGGAAATTCCTGCTGGTGTCCATCCTGCCCCTCCCCATGCCCAGCCTGAGGTCGTTCCCTCTCCTCCTGTCCCTGTTCCCTGGAGCAGAGCCCGACCCCCCCGGCTGTCCCCTCCTCTCAGGAGTTGTGCAGAGCCACAAGGTCCCCCCTGAGCCTCCTTTTCTCCAGGCTGAGCCCCTTCCCAGCTCCCTCAGCCTCTCCTGGAGCTCCAGTCCATTTCCCAGCTCTGTTCCCTTCCCTGGACACCTCCAGCCCCTCGTGTCCTTTTTGCCATGAAGGGCTCAGAGCTGTCCCAGCCCGGCCTTGGCAGTGCTGGCACAGAGCAGTGTGAAACGTGTGCTGCTCAGGTCAGGCTAACTGCAGCAGAAACGCAGGTTTTCAAGTGGGAATTTTTGCCAGACTCCAGGTTCCTGCCCAGAGGAATGACACACAGGGAAATTAGAGCCAGGATGTGGGCACACAGGGCATCTTTTGTTCCTGTGCCAGCAAAGCAAGAATCAGCCAGGCCATCAGCAGCTGTGCTGTCCCTCTGTGTGACCACGGCACAGCTTTCAGACTGCTCCCAGGAGGGCAAACACCTTCTGTAGCCCCCCAGACCCACTGCACCTGCCCAGGACAGGACCCTGACCAGAGCAGGTGCCTGCACTGCCCTGCAGGCAATCCATGTCCCAAGGCACTCACTGCTTCCAACCCACAGCCACTAACAATCTCTAAATAATCCATCCCTCCACCATCCCAACACCACTAACAATCTCTAAATGATCCCTCCTTCCACCATCCCAATACCACTAACCATCACCACCACTAACAATCACTAAATGATCCCTCCTTCCACCATCCCAACACCACTAACCTACACCACCACTAACAATCACTAAATGATCCCTCCTTCCACCATCCCAACACCACAAAAAATCACTAAATGATCCATCCCTCCACCATCCCAACACCACTAACCATCACCACCACTAACAATCACTAAATGATCCCTCCTTCCACCATCCCAACACCACTAACAATCACTAAATAATCCATCCCTCCACCATCCCAACACCACTAACAATCACTAAATGATCCATCCCCCCACCATCCCAACACTTGACCCCACTGTCTCCAGCTGCAGCACTTGGAGCAAACTGACTCCATGCTGCTCATTTTGTTTAAAACAGCACTGCTTCAGTGAACTGACTGTTTAGTCCCACACTGGGTATCTGGGGAGTTTCTAAAGAGCTGGTCACTGTAAAAATTAGAGGATGTCACATATGAATTTTAATCACTTGCCTTTTTTTGTTGGTTTTTTTTTTTTTAACTGTTTCACATGCAAATGCTGCAAAAGCATACTCTGTGAAAAGCTCATACTTAAAGAGGAGTTTTAAAGCACACTGAATCCACTGTAGGTATTCAGGTGCTTTATGAAAAATTCTGACTCAAAAAAGGGATTAGGTGTTTTTACACAACCTCTGCAGCCCCCTTGTAAAGTCAACCAACAGCTTTCATTTTTTCCTTTTTTTTTTTTTTTATTTTTCTTTTATGTTTTTCCTTTTAAATTGGCATTTTCTGACAACAGGACAAAAGCAAACACAGGATGCCACACAGTCACCTGTGAAGGTGCCTCCTGTCCCATCTCTTGGGCACTGAGGTTGAGGCAATGGGAAAGCACAGGGGCAAGTCACTAACACTTGTACACACAGACTGCCTTACCCTCTGCCCTGGCACCCTGTCTCTGCATGGAAAGCTCAGAGAAATAAAAATCTGATTACCTCCAATTTTTATCATTTAACACAGAGTCTTAAGCTGTGTGCCCTTTTCCCTTGCCATCCACTCAATCCCATTCAATCCCCTTCACTGTGCTTTCCCTGTGTGCTCTGGGCCACTAATGGACATAAAATATTCAAAAACCCCCAAGAGTGGCCAGACTGTTTTCCGGCTCTAAGTCACCTTGCAAGTTTGACCTTCTGAGACAGCAGGCTTGAGTTTTATTCCTGGTCTATACAGACGCACCAGACAAAACAAGTGATATTTTTGCACCAGTTTAGGTTTAACAAGCCACATCACACCTCGCCCCAAAGGAGTAGAGCTGAGTTGCAGACACAAGGCATCCCATAGAGTCAGAACTTCAGCTGAGAAAAGGACAAAAAGAAGTCCTTTTCAATGCCCTTTATCCATCACCCAGGAGCCATGCCAGGCACACACCCTGCCCCAACAGCTCCACCTCTCTCCTTGGAGCACCGTGAAGGGAAAAACTCAGATCAAGCTGCAGAGAACACAACACCCACCCAGGAGTGCTCAGGCTTAAAACTCAGTGCGCTACATTTTAGGGCACGTTTCAAATAACCAGGTAGATTTCTATAATCCATGTCCCAATCTCCTCTCAGCTCTGTCTGAAACCTTCTTTTGTACCCAAGCCTGCAATTACCATAATAACAGCCCAAAACAGAGAGCACCAGAGGAGCACTGAGCAGTGAGCACCTTGCCTAAGAGCTCTGAAGGTGGTTGTTTTCCTGTCCCCTTCTGAAAACAGAGCAATCTGAACCATCCAGAGACAGCAGTTATCCTTTATGAGCTGCTGTCAAAAGTAGCTTTATTCTGATGAGGAAAGCAGAGACAAGCATTGTTGGCTAGAGCTGTTAGCCCAGTGCCTGCAAAATTCCTGAGGGATGTGGGAGAACAGCACCTAGCAAACCTCAGCACCTGAAAAGCGAGTTGCTGCCTTATATTTTAGACACTTGCCCTGGAAAACCCAAAGGTCCTGTCCACACTGATCAGCAAAACCCTGGTTATCTTCTAAAAAGAACCCCGCAGTTTGCTGCTCAGTCTGAAATCACCGAAGGACAAAATCCTAAGCCTTCCTCTTTCTACAAGCAGCTCCCTGAATTCCTGAACTCTTCTCAAAGCGGTTTTGCCCAGAGCACAAGCACTTGCAGGAGGAAAGTGCAGGCTGGACTCAGTTTGGGTGCAATCCATCCAACCTCTGGCCATGGCAGTGCTCCTCCAGATGCATTTCGGGATTGAAATCTGGCTCTTTTTTATCAGAAATGCATCCTAACTCACCACTAAAACCCAGACACAGCAAAGAATTTTGGAAAATGGTTCAGGGCTTGCTCTTGCTATTAAAAGCCAGGGCTGTACAAAAATCTCAGCTAATCCACAAGTAAACAAAAACACGCTGTGTGAGTCCTGACAACTACAATAAAATGATCCCTGGTACAACCTCTCCAATTCTCTTTTGGATCATGACTTACTTGTTAGGAACAAAATCCTACGTTTGTCCTCAGCAACACAACAAGCACGGAAATAAATAAAGTAAAACTCTCACCATATCCATCTGTTGAAGACACTGCCTTGAGGGATCCATAAATATCTCCAACTATCTGCCAGTTACCACCTAACTCAAAATCACAATATCTCCATAAAGCAACAACTAACATTAGTTTCTGGATTTAGTTTGATTATCTCACCGAATTATCTGAAATGTGGTTTCCTGTGAGCTATTAAGCACGACATTTGCAGAGTGGTTTGAATTTCTTCCAGGAAACTCATCCAAGAAGCAGCAAGACAGAGATCCCCCACAGAACCCCTGAGCTCCTGGGGACCACAGGGATCCCCATCAGCCCAGCAGTCTGGGTGCAGTACTGGGATCAACTCATTAGGCAGAATTAACTAGAAAGACCTGACCTCCAGCACACTCTCTTTCACGACTTGGCTTTCACTGAGTATCTGGAGCATTTAATGGCATCTTTGCCCACTTTCAACCCAAAGCCCCGTGGCTGGGCCCCCACTGACCTGGCCATCTGCTTGTAGGCTTCCTCGGCCACGGCGAAGATGTGGGGGTCCATGTCCCCCATGTTCTGGCCGCTGTAGGCGTAGATGACATCCTGCTCGTAGATTGGCAGCTGCTCATAGGGGTTGATGGCCACCAGCACGATCCCTGAGGGCAGCAGACATGTAGGGACGTCACAAACCAAGCAGGGAGTCAATATTTCAGGGTTTTCAGGGCTTGTGTTAGTTGCTTCAGTAAGATTTTTAAAACACAATGATTGAGTTAACAAAGAAAGTGAATGGGGAAGGGCTCGTAATTCTTATCTCGGCAACCCCTTCAATAGCAAGGCAGTAAGCCCCTGTGTAGCCACAAAGGAGATGCACAAAACTGGTGAGAAGAGCAAAATTCTACAATAATCTCTATTGTGTAAAGACAGACTGCAGGAGGGGCGAGGAGAGATCAACACAGCCTGTGCCGGCACTACACAAAAGCAATTCCTGTGCAACCAAAGCTCTGCTAGACCCAAACAAACATCCCGGGTTTTCCCCTGGCTTGGGTTGCAAGTAAAAACTCCTAACAAAGAATGTGCCCAAATCAAACTGAAATACAGAAATCACAGCAAAGGAATGCCAGAGCCTGCCTGAGGCTTTCATGTCTGTCTCCTCTCCAGCTCTGGGCACTGAGCTGGGAGCTAATGAGAGGCCAGGCCACACCTGGTGCTCCCCGTGGGCTCCAGGGAGCTGCTCTGCACCCACGTGCTGACCAAGCTCCACCTCTGAGGAGTTTTGGGCCAGGCAGGTCTCAGGTGTCCCTGCAAGGAGCTCCAGGAGCATATCTGGCTGTGGGGCCAGTGTTGTGTTGTGCTCCTGGCTGTGGGGCCAGCATTGTGCTCCTGGCTGTGGGATCATTGCTGTGCTTCTGTCTGTGGGGCCAGTGTTGTGTTGTGCTCCTGGCTGTGGGGTCAGTGTCATGCTCTTGGCTGTGGGGCCAGCGTTGTGTCATGCTTCTGTCTGTGGGGCCAGTGTTGTGTTGTGCTCCTGGCTGTGGGGCCAGCATTATGCTCCTGGCTGTGGGGCCAGTGCTGTGCTCCCAGCCTGGCCAGTCCAGGGCTCAGGCACACTTCAACTACAGGAGCACAGGAGCTCTGAACTTGCAGCAAGCACCAGGAAAGGCAAAGATCAGTGACTGTCACACCACCTGCCCCTGCAGGACATTGACCCAGGTGCTTCACCTCTCCGGGCCCTGCTCCTGCCTGCTTGCTTCCCGGTTCTGCTCAGGTCACCTGCCAATTTTCCCTGACTCACCAAAACCACAAAGCAAACCAAGCTGAAGGGCCCTCCTCACTTCAAGCACCTTCCTGCTCTTCTCAGCCACTTTATAACCAAAGCACGAGGCATGCTGCAGCCAGGCTGAGCTTTGGAACTAAACCTACACAGCCCCCACTCCTGTATCTCCATTAATGCTGTGATCCAGATGATCATGAACCTTCATGGGAAGCTGCCCTCATCAAACCTCACTGATTTTGGTTGAGAGCAGGCCTGTGGGTGACTGAAGAGCAGGCCTCTGGGTGACATTTTTCACATGTGCAGCTGCAAAAGGCTGTAAGTTATGCCAGTAATCCAATACTACACATCATTAAATACTGAAAGCTAACATTATTAAGAGCCACAGAGGCTATGTACTTCCAGGGTATTGTTTTAAAAAGTCATCTCCTCCTGCCAAGCAACCCCAAACTGCAACACAGTCACAGCTGTACACACCAGCTTTAACAGGACAAGGGGGAATGGCTTCCCATTGACAGAGGGCAGGGTTGGATGGTTGGGAAGGAATTGCTGGCTGGGAGGGTGGGCAGGCCCTGGCACAGGGTGCCCAGAGCAGCTGGGGCTGCCCCTGGATCCCTGGAAGTGTCTCAGCCAGGCTGGACAGGGCTTGGAGCCACTTGCAATAGTGGAAGGTGTCCCTGCCCACAGCAGGGGGTTGGAATAAGATGATTTTTAAAACTCCTTCCAACCCAAACAAGTCTGGGATTCTATGAATTGCATTCTTTCCTTTTTTTCTTAATTTTTTAAGCTGAAACTTGTTGCTGTCCATCCACAGGTAAGTGCTGTCCTGAATAGCTTTGGTAGGCACCCTCCTCAAAATCACAAATTCAAGTTCACACCTGCCCTCATCCTGCTCTGAATATGGGAGTTAGATGATTCCCAAAGCCATGAAGAAAAGGAAGGAAATGGCAGCGCTGGAAGGATTTTTTGCATTTTTTCTGGAGGAAAACCTGCTATGGACATTCCTCAGCAGAATCCCTTTGTCTGGCATGCTGCTGTTCACTGGTTTTTTAAGTCCTACTTTTCCCCTGTGGGGGGCTACCAAGCACATGCAAGGCTGGCCTCACACTGATCTGACAAGACGTTCCCACCAAAAGCAGGTGGACCATGAGCTCAGCAAGGTCACAGTGCACCAGCCCTCAAAAACCACCTCTGGTTTTACACTCCCTCCCACACACCCTAAACCCACTGCCCCCAGACCTTCCTCACACTGCAGCCTCTGGTTTATAGTCTCAAGGGGTTTCTCTGTGGCTCCACAACCTTCCAGGAGCTGAAGGTGTGGTCTGGACACTCACCACAGTAGGTGTAGATGTGGTTGGACTCAAGGAACCTGACTTTGAGGTTGTGCAGGACTGCAGGCTCGTGCAGGTAGCTCAGGGCTGTCAGGTCATTCTGCCCCACCAGGATGTCTGGATTGCGTAGGAAGGGCAGCTCATTCCCTTGGAGGTCGATGGGATACTCGTAGAGCTGAGGAGACACACAAGGAACAAAAAAACACAACAAAACAACAGCTCCTTTAACAGCTTGTAACTTTTCCAAGCATAACTCCTGCTAGTGTAAAACACTTATTGCTCTAAATTACATTAAAAGCTCCTTGATGGTAAATGCTATGGGGACTTGGATGGCAGACTGCCAGGTCACCCCTCTGGTAAGGGCTTTGAGTTGACCATCACATGGTCCTGGTGGACACTGATGGTCCATGAGCACCAACCTGGCCACACCTGAGTCATTTTCAGGCCAGCCTTGGGACAAACAGCCTTCAGCCAGCTCTGAGCAGTGACAGGCAGCATACAGAAACACACAGCCCCATCTGATCTCAGCATCTTCCTGCTCTTGGAAAAGCAGCCTCATTCCAAACTAGACCATGTTCCTACCATCAGAGCGATTTCTCAGCTCATTTTTAATTCAAGTTACTTTTATACCTGAAACCTGTCCCCCCTTGAGGCAGAGAGGACATGGAGAAGCACGGAGTCTCTGCTGCTGAAGTGTCTGAGGAGCCAGGTTACGCTGCTGAAGTTGGCATATGGGCAGCCTTATGCTATTTCTGACTCATCCCCAAATGAGCAAGAGAGCCATCAACTAAAGAAAAACTGCTTTTTTTTTTTCTTTACAGAGGAGGGAAGAAAAACTGCCAGTGATGCTGCTTCCCACAGGGTGCCTCAGAAAGGAGGCCTGGTGCTCAGCTGCCATCAGAAGGGAGAAATCCCACCTTCCAAGCAAAACCACTGTCACTGCACTGGATCCCTGCCCGTGCAAACAGCACAAGGAAAGCTGACCCAAGTGCATGAGGACAGGCTCCCTCAGCACGTCTGACAACCTCAGGCTGGTTTTATCCTCCAGTTCCACGTTGTCAATGCCAATTTTCAAGAGTTTGCACTCAGTCTCACATCTTAATGGCAAACACACCAGGGATGCCCTGTGATATTTAACAGTCAGCTCTTCATTCAGTGGGAGCACTCCTGCATACAGAGCAGAGCCAGAAACCACAAAACCCGTGAAGGTTCACTTAAAGCACGAGGACAAAGGGAAGCACTGAACAGCTGGGTAATGCATGTTGGCTGTCAGGAACAAAAGGCTTTCTACAGCTTTGAATCCCCTGAAGGTACGTGTGCTGGGTATCTCCAACCTGATGCACACAAGTGCTGCTCCCCTTTGCTGGAGCCTTTCAGTCCAACATGACACAGATCCAGGCAGGACTTCATACAGGAAAGCATCAAACAGGGCACTCCCAGAGACCTTGGGCCTCTTGCACAATCTCAAAATGAGATGTTCCATGTTTCACTGTGACTGTGACATGCTTATTAAGCTACTGCCTACAACACCTGGTAATCCTTTCATCACCTTGTACTTTAATGTTGCTGATCCTGAACTCAGCTGCACAAAAGGATTAGACCTTGCAGGACTCCTCAGCCCTTTTAGTTTCCAGGGAAATATCCAGATTAAAGAGGAAAAAAATAATTCCTGCCCAAGTACTAAAACTGCAGGAGATCTCAACCAGGAAAGGAGGATGGGGGTTGTGGCACTCAGCAGTAGGAGCAGGTGCACTGAGCACAAGTGGAAGAAAGGAGCTCCTGTGGGTGAGATGGGCACCCAGGCACCCATCAATGTCCTGGCTCCAACAGCACAAGGACGTGGAGCTGCTGCAGCCAGGGCAGAGGAGGCCACGGAGCTGCTGCCAGGGCTGGAGCCCCTCTGCTCTGGAGCCAGCCTGGCACAGCTGGGGCTGTTCAGCTGCACAAGAGAAGGCTCCAGGGAGAGCTGCGAGCCCCTGGCAGGGCCTGAAGGGGCTCCAGGAGAGCTGCAGAGGGACTGGGGACAAGGCATGCAGGGACAGGACAAGGGAGAATTACCTTAAGCTGAAGGACAGTAGGCTTAGGTAAGATATTAGGAGTAAATTCTTTGCTGTAATGGTAGTGAGGCCCTGGCACAGGGTGCCCAGAGAAACTGTGACTGCCTCATCCCTGAAGTGTCCAGGACCAGGTTGGACAGAGCTTGGAGCACCCTGGGAGAGAGGAAGGTGTCCCTGCCATGGCAGGGGGTGGAATGGGATGAACTTTAAGGTCCTTCCAACCCAAACCATTCCATGATAAAATGGTGATTCTATGCCTGGTGCTTCCAAGGGATGGCAGGGTGGCATCTGTGCATCTCCTCACCCAGATTTATCACTATAGAAGGCAAAAAGGCATCAAGCATCCTCCATCCTTTATCCTCCCCAGAAAGCAGCCCTATGCTGGAAGAGCAAACTGGGCAGGACAACAAAAGCAGCTGAGGCCGAGCCAGGAAGAAGCAACAGCAGCAAGCACTGGGTGCAGACCCCAGCATCAAGAATATTCTCTGCAAACCTGGCACACTCACACATGGCCAACAGCCCGAGCTTGAGCTGCTCTGAAAGAAAAACTGTTTTGAGAAACTGCCTAATCAACCACAGCTCATTCCTGTTCTCCATCTTCCATCAGGCAATATGGTGAAAATGCTCCCCAAAGTGGGGAAACGTCTGGCTTGGAGGGGATGGGAATTACTCGCTCTGCTCAGCACATGTGGATTTGTAGTGCAGGCAACAGAGCAGATCACACTCTAGACAGCTCAGGAAACCCCACCTGCTCAGTGAAGATGGTTTAGGTGCAGTTCTTCATGAAAAATGTATTTATTCTTCCTGCTACAGCAGGCAGCTCATGGTGGGCACACAGCACAGTTGCTCCCTTCCCATAAACTGAATTTGCAGCTGATGCAAATGCCGTGGTTAACTTCATCTGCAATTCCCTGCTGTCACCCAATGTCCCACCCCACGAGGTTTTTGTGTGGAACAGAGAGCAGCTGCTCCTCCCCAGCCTCTGTCCTGCTCTGGGGATGATTAATTGCTGGCTGTACACACGCTACAGCCCGCGCTGTTCGCGCATTTGGAACCGGCGCCTGCTAGAAAACATCTGCATTTAAATGAGTTTTGTGTTTTTCCCTTTTAAAAGCTTTTCTTATTTAAAAATAAAGCAGAGAAGAAAGGGGTTTACGTAAGAGTATACTCAGAGAGAACAGCTAAGGCGTGGAGAAAGCTGTTGCACAGCAGTCACCTACTGAGCCGTGTGTGGGTTTTCCATTGGCACCCGAGGTTGAGTGGATGCCACCAGCCGTGCTCTCCACAATTTGTTCAGCAGCAAAAAGCACAAACTGGCATTTCTGACATACTGCTGCTATTAAAAAAAAATACATCCTGATATCACAGACTATTACCAGTTTGCCAGGAGATGAAAAGAGATGATGGAGGTCAAGGGCTTTTCTCGCAACCTACTGTAGCACAAGTGTCTAGGGAGGGAGCAGGCAGGGAAAAGCTGGAAGTGTTGAGGCAATAAAACACATTTTAAACCACTTCACAGAAACTATGAAATGGCTCAGGCTTCTTCACACATTAATTCGAAGCTTTAAATTACTAAAAAGAATAATGACATTCAAAAGCTTACAGTTTCATCTTCAAGTTTCAGCTGGAGGCTTTTATCTCCCTCTTTGTAATCCTTGATAATTTCTGCCGATCTCCAAACTTCATCAGGGTCAGGAATCCAAACCCTAGTGTACTGGAGAGGTAAAAAAGAAAAGAAAGAAAAAGTTTAAACACTACGAAACCTCGGGAAATTAAATGAGAAATAAATTAATTCTCCATTAATACAGTCTCACACTCATTGTAAAGTCAATGCAGCTAAACCATTTATATTAGTAAAAGAAAAAATAAATCCAGTTTAGTTCTTGGGGTAAATTACAGACCAGAAGTCTAATTTTTCAGCCTGATTTTCTCCTGGACAAGGTGTACACTGACTCATTACCAATCTAACAAAGCAGGGTAAAGTCTCAAGGTAAATGTGGAATTTAATTTGCCTGTGACAAAAAAAAACAGCCTTCCAGAAGGCTTTTATGAAATAACACAATTCACCCCCAGCAGACCCTACATCAAAATGTGTTTATTTTGCTCAAAACAAGGCAGTTTGATCCTCACAGAGCAAGCCCTGACCCAAACCCACAGCCATGGACAGAGGCAGGCAAATGAGGACACCAAAGCCAACTCCTTCAGCTGGAGGTGAACACACAAACAGGCTCCAGGAACACGCTGAGATTTAAATGAATTAGTGAATTAGGTACATTTAACCTTTTTTTGCATCTTCAAAGTTAGGGCCACCAAGGGGGAAGCCCCAAGGCAGAGCTGTGCAGCCCAGCCCAATGCCCACGAGGGTTTTGGCTGTCAGACTCACTGAATTGGGCTGGTGCTGGACTCCTCCAGCTCACAGAGCCAACAGGAACCCCCAATAACCACAGATTTACTGGCCCTTTAGGGCAGCTCTCCCCTCTATTCCTCCTGCTGATTGAAATGAGAGCTATAGAACCTCATTCCTACCCAAAACACATGGGACTGGGGGAAATCCCAGCCAACCCAAGTGGCAGCAGCCCCAGAGCCCCAAAGGTGGTTTTGGCCTTCATTCAGAACCAAACCCCAGCACACAACATCCAAGTAACATTTTGTGGCAACCAACGAGTTAACACAGCAGCAGCCACCACCTGACAGGCCACTTTGCTGCTGAAAAGCAATAGATTTTTACACATTATCACACGTAATTATTTTTAGAGCTGCTCAATAGCTACAGCAGTAGGAACCTTTAGATGTTAATGGAGCCACACAATTGTATTCCCAGAACAACAGTTTTACCAGGGAGTGGGGGAAAAGATGTGAAAACTTGCATTTTCTCAGCACGCCAGCTCCAGCACCTCATGAGCCTTGAGTGCTCTCTCTGCCACAAAGAAGGGAGGCTGCAGTGGGGAAGGGGCTGGCTGGGACCCCTACCAGCCCCACCTCTGTGGATTCATCCAGTGCCAGCTCTCTGCTGGCTAAAAGTGAGATTCAGACACGCTCTGGAAGTGCCCAAAATAGCCAAGGATCAGGATGTACCCGGCTCAGGGCAGCTTCAAACACAAGGTGTTGCTGGTATTGGCAACCTTCAAATGTTCCACCTGCACACAGGGCTGGGCTGAGCCCTGGACCTGCCTGTACAGGCAGCTGCAGACAGGGACACACTGACCCCAGAGCAGCCTGAAATGGGGACCCTGTCAATGCTTTGTAGGTGAAATCTGGGTACAGCTCCTGCAGCAGCAAGAGGTCCCATGGGCCACCCTCAGCAATTCATCACCAGCCACAGCCAGAAGCCACCCAGGTGTGACAGGAGGGTGGCAGCCCTCAGCACCCACTGCCCACATCCTGGTGGTGGGAGGCTCCACATCCCACCAGCCACCATGACCACAACACTACAGTGTTGTGTTAATAACAATAATAATAATAATTTAAAAACCGATTTTCCCAGACTTTGTGCACACATACACACGTTCAAGGGGCCATACAGAACAGAATGCACCATGCAGGACAGACGTGTTTGCAAGGCCCCAGGAGCCCTGGGGACAGCCCTGGCTGGCAGATCCCAGATGTGATCAAGCACTCCCCAGACTGAGTGCTGCCCACCCTGCTCCAGAGCCAGGGGCTGTTAGCACAGGCTGCTGTGAATGCAGCTCCCCAAGCATCCCTAATTCCGTCCTCTCGTGCGTGCACATGCACACATCCAGAGAGGGGGAGCTCCATTCATCCTCTTGTGCTTCTCCATCATCCTCCCCTCCCTGCTGTCCTCCTGGCAGGCCAGGCTGCTACACAAACCCCCATCCCAGCCCTCCCTTTCAGCCATAAATCCCAGATATTTCAACCACACAGTGCTGGAATAAAAGCACTTTGTCACGGGTACATCTTTACAAGGCCAGCTTTAATTAGAACCTGAGGAGGCTTGAGGACAGCCCAAGCTGGGCTCACCACCCTCACCTCCCCTGCATTCCCTGCCTCTGACCTCTGCTCCCCCAAAACAGCCTCACACCCCTTCTTTTTGACAAATGAACCCACTTGGGTGAGAGTCCCCGTGTCACCAGAACCAGGGTGCTGGCAGGTGCCCACACAGGCGTGGGTGGGGAGAGCAACCCAGTGAGCTGCTGCTTCCATAATCACAATTCCAGCATCATTTTACCACTCCACAAGCCTTGTCCAGGCTTCCTGAGAGCTTTAACAGCCTCTTGATCTTCTGGAGGAGCATGTTCTAAGGGAGAGGGCACACAGGCCCATCTCAAAGCACTGGGAATGAAGAATTAACCTGACTTTGGGCTCAGGAGACACAACCCTGGGCAAACCACTCAACCTCCAGACACTCCAGGGTTTCCATAAATTTCCTCTTTTTTTTTTTTCTTTTTTTTTTTTTTTTTTTTTTTTTTTTTAAGAAAAAGATTCCTTCAGTCCTCGAGGATGACTTTAAACAAAATGCTAAAACTAACTAGAAATAGCTCCGCATGCTCAACCTCTAAAAAATTTTTTTTTTAAAACCTGGTTTATTTTGTGATTTTTTTTAACCAGATCCCAAATAAAACTAAAGCTATTCAGTACTCTCACTGCCTCTTGCATTATTCCACACAGCTTAAGCAGAAGCTTAATAAATTCAATCCCCACCTCCTGATTTGATTTAGATTTTAGCAAGGCTGCCACTGCGGATGCAGATTAAAACCAACATTAAATTAGAAGAGGCAGGTCTTGTTTTACTGTTTCAAAGCCCTCAGTGCTGGCCAAAGGCACTCCCAGCAAGCTCTGGGCAATGTGCTCCATCTCAGTGAGGAGAGATGCAGGCAAGGAGTTACAACTCCGTGGACAGAGCATCATTTTCATTACATTAAGAAAATTGTATAATCTTTCATTAAGTAAAAAATATCAAAAACTAGTGATCTCAGCTTCGCCTGGCCTGTTTGGCTGTTGCAAGTCTTCAAGGCAAGCTGGACATCAGCAAATCCATCTTTATTATTACTGGGTTTTAATCCCCTGAGTTATTTCAGGAATGCCAACGCTCACAGCTGACCCCGGGAAGTTTTCATTGCTCCTGGGTCAAGGGCATTTTTCCAGGGGCATCCTTCCAGCAAACTGCAGATATAGAGGGAGGGCACAGCAGAAAACTCAGAACAGTGGCAATAAAATAGCAAGAACCACCTCACCATTAGGAATTCAGTAACAGAGGTGAAGATATAGTATATCATGACAAAGGTTCTTTCACACAGGTTAAGAAAATCTTATGAAAGGACTTTATTGAAAACAGAAACAGTGATCTTTTAAAAAATCTAAGGTGAATGCACAGATGTTAACTAGAATAAGGTGGTAATTGGGACAAATCTCTGTATATTTTTCTCTGTACAGCAAGCACACTTCTACTTTTCTCCCTTTGCAGTTGGCTTATTGCTAACCTCATCCTATATTGTTCAGTGTCCAGTACTGTTAGATGCTTTCAAAGAGGACAGAAAATACACACAAAAGAAAAACCAGCACCAATGTCAGCCCTGGCTTCCCGAGAATATTTATATTTATACACACAGTATGTGAATGGTTAAGCAGCTTACACTCAAACAGACCAATAACCACCTTCCAGGTCTCACTCACAAGCTATCTATCACTAAAACTGAAGTTTTCCCAAACTGTGCTTTTCTCAAGTAAGAGGAAAGTACAAGCTGCATTTGGAATTAAAAGTGGCCATATCACACACTCAGGGTGTCATTTTTCTGTTCCTTATTTTCCTTTTTAAACTAGTATTGAAGATCACTCCCCAGAGATAATTTAAAGAAGCTCTAGCAGAAATAAAAAAAACAAAACAAAACAAACCAGAGGACTTTGATGGCAGCCCCTGTCTGGATGTCCACAGCTTCTCTCTCAGCCTCTGTGCTAAATGAAACAAACTTCTCTCCATTAATTTTCATTAACACAGACCTGGGCTGAGCTGGGGTCACAGCACAGCTGGTTTGGGCCATGCTCTGCCCTTGTGCCCAAGGCAGCAGGGTCCCACAGGAGGTTACTGGAGGAGTGACTCTGCTGTGGTCAATGTTTGTGTTTGCAAACCAACTGCACCCATGGGTGCTGGGAACAGCCACTGGATGCATGCTGGCAGGAGGAGGACACGGAAAGGGATCTCTCCTGGGCACCCAGCAGCCTTAAAGTTCCCTTCTGCCCCACTTGGCAGTGACTCAGGAGAAAAATCTGCCTCTCCTGTGACGCAGCAAGGCTCCGCGAGGTGCTCTGGTAGCTGGGCAAAATATCTCCATTAAGGGGCTTGTGGATCATTGCCTTCTTTATTATTATTTACACTGCTGAATATGGAGGCAGATGGCAAACCATAATCCTCCCTTTCCCATCCTCTGAATGGGATTTTCTCCCCTCCCAGGAGCAATTTCTCCCCTGCCCGACAGACAAGCCAAGCCCATATTTAGGTCAGGGCTCCCCAAGCTGTGCCGTGACTGCAGGACCTGCTGACCCCAGTGTCTCAGCCTGGGCTGGCTTCTCTGCCTGCTGCTGGGTACCACCAGCTGGCAGACCCTCATGGGGGACAGGAGGGAGTGGCAGAGGGTGTCCCTGCCTGGTGCAGGGCGGGCAGGGATGTCCAGGGTTGCACATCTCTCCCCTGCCCAGTGCCGGTACCCGATGGAGGTCGGGTAGAAAACACAAATCCAGCATCTCCAGCACAAGCCCAGAGGGTATTCTCTCAAAACAGGGACCTCTAGCAGCAAAAGACCAACTTCTTCCTCACCCTAAATCCCCACAAACACCGAAAGGACTGGCAAATCATCGTTTCAACTCCAAGTGGGGGACGCACACTACAACAGCATCATGCTCTAGGGATAGCAAAAAAAAATAATAGTGTTTGACTTCTTAAAATGCACAAAAAACATCATTTTGAGCTACAGAATGAAAGTGCTAACCTGCTGAGGGTGTTAAATGTAAAGGGAAAGACAGTGGCACTCTGCAGGAGCATCTCTAATTCCTCAACATGAGGACAAGCAAATTGAGCATTTCCCAGGGCTGATAAAAATGTACAAAAACAAACAGCAGAGCCAAGGAAGATGGGCATTATCTGCACCACCCCTCATATTCCCTATCATCCTCATGCTAGTGGAGATGGATCCTGGACAAACAACACAAATGCACATCCAGACAATGCCTCCTTTAAGGCCGGGTTCTTAAATTTTTGGGAGCACCTCTCCATCCCCAACACTGCAGGGGCCCCTGAATTTGGGCAAACCATGTGCTTCACTGGTGCCTTCAAGGCACAGGGATATTCTCCTCTCCCCCTGAAGAGCTGTCACACTGATGGATGGCTCCAAGTCTCCCACCAGCACTAAATCTGCTCTATTTCTCCTCGTGGAATTTTATTCCCCTGCCCAAATTAACTCCGATGATGATTTGCATAAAGTGTCACAGCAGCTGAGCAGTGCTTGGACAAGCAGCATCTGCAGCATTTATCCACTGGCTCATTAGAAGCACTGCTAACGAAGGGGCATTTAAAAGGCTTCAGTTCATCCCTGCACCAACCCCATGTCACCAAAGGCAGACAGAAAACTGGCACCGAGCACAGGGGGGCTGCAGGCGAGCCCTGACACCGGGACAGAAACACTGGGGTACCCTTGAAGGCTTTTCTTTAATTAGCTGTGATTTTCAGGACGATTTCCAAGACTGATCAATAGTCAAACATGTAACTAACAGCCAACTCGTGTATTCCCAGCATCTCCCCCGCCACTTCCTCCGTGGCATCTCGGCGTCGCTCGTTACTGCAGGTTTAATTAAGAGTGACAAGTTCAGCGTCAAGGTCTTGAGTGCACACACAGAGCCCTGCTCTCACTGCAAAATTCCTCTTCCAGTAAGTCATCCGATGCTGCAGAGGTAGGTACAGCCCCAGGTGCTTTGGGACAGTGCAAATAAACAATCTAATCCTAATCTGGGGCAAAAAAGGCAGTTCCCTCCCAGGGCTGGGGAGCCACAGCCTCGTGGGCTGTGACTCCACAATTTGCTCCGGGCATTGCAGCAACTTTTATTTTCACTTTGCTTCTCCACCCTTTAAAAAGCAACGAAGCCAAAGGCAGGGCCAGCAAGGTTCCACGCACAGGGGATGTGCACTGTCACCTGCAGCACCCCAAGAAACACCTGAGAGCAGCCCCAGGTGTTGCAGGGGAGAGCTGGGCTGGGTTGATGGGAGCTGGCAGCACTCGGGGGTCTCTCTGCAGCCCTCTCCAGCCCGGGATCAGGCTGAGCACAGCAGCCCTCTGCCCTGGCTGGCTCCGAAGCAGCGCTGGGAGCTGGGAGCAGCCTGGTGAAACACGGTCTGAGAGGCAGGGCTCTTCCCTCTGCGGGGCTAAGCCTGGACTTACAGCATGTGCTCCACAGTAGAATTAGCCAAACCCTGCAAAGCCCTTCAAAACTGAGTGCTCACCGGGATTACAGCAGCTCCAAGAGATGCCAGCACCCAGAGTGCTGCTGCAAGCCCCTCCCCAGCTCCTGGGGTCCATCGAGCAGGTACTGCCCCAAAAAAGCACCGAGTTTCCCTTCTGTCAGGCCCGGCTCAGCCCTGCAAACACTTCCTGTTTGCTCACCATCACTGTCAGAAAAAGGGATGCTCTGCAAGCCCCCAAAATCTCTGCAGAGTCCCTGGGAAATACAAAAATCTGGTGATAAAGCCAAAGCAGGTAACTTGACTTCACTTGCAGATCTCCCTGAAAGAGCTGTGGGTATCAGCATCCTGGAGCAGGGAGCTCAGCATCCCTTCCCCAAGCACCTCCAGCACCCACGGGTGCTCAGGACCACAGCCCAGCACCACCCAGCCAAACCAGCTCCTCCAGGACTCCTCACCTCTCCTTGCAAGTGACTGATTAAAAAATTCCCACGTTGCACAGGACCACCAAAAAATCCTTGACCTGATGGATGAGCCTTTCACACACAGCTGAGCCATGCATACAATTTTTTTTTAATTAAAGTAAGGGTTATTGGGGTTTTACAGACTCGGGTTTTGCCTTTTTTTTAACCAAAAACTCCACGCAGGAGCCAAGTGTCCCTGTAGCACGACTTTCACCAAACAGCCTGTCATACTGCAAGAGTGAAATCCTTCCAGGCTACTTTCTGCAAATCCCTCTTGATTGGCATTAATTACCCTTCTCTCCTGTAATTCTCAATTAATCAAAACCTTTAGCAGTGATGTGATGTAACCTTGCCTTCGTCGTCCCCTTTTCCATCCAAAATCCATGTGAGTTCACCACTCCTTGGTGAACATAAGCTGAATGGAAAACATGCTCAATATACACCATTTACAGCTGATTGGTAATGAATAGTTAAAAAACAGCCTTTGGGTTTAATTAAATAGTCAAAAATGGCCTTTTCCCCTTGGGTTTTCAGAGTCCTCTATCTGAAACACAGCCTTGTGATGCTGTAGGGAAACTCACAAGCACGCTCACTTCCCAGGGCAGTGACCACCTCACATTAGATGATTTTAGATTAAAGTGGTCCTGGGAGGAGCCCGACTCTGGGGTGCAGGGATGCAGCCAGGGGACAGCAGGGCTTTCAGCTGGAAATGTTTAAAGCAGTGGCTGCTCCTAGGCTGTAACTGCGGTGACATTCACAGGGTGTCACCAGTATCTCCCAAAATCCAGGGTACCACAGCACGTCCCCCACTCCTCCAGAGTTCAGCCATCCTCCCCACTGGGCACCACTGTACCCAAACAGCACCAAAATCCACCATTAACTGCAGTGCAACCTCTCCACCAGACTGGACTGTTAACCTTATTCAAAAGAAGTAATTGGATTAATCAACCTGCACAGTAACCCCTCACATCTCCAGAACTCGGGCATTAAAACCCCTCTTGGAACATCACTCAGGCATAGTTAATTCAAAGGGCTTTGACTTGAAGTTACAGGACGTTTTTCAGCATTTTCTAGTGAAAGGGAAAGACCCCCCAGGGCCACCTCTGCATCCTTTTCACTGCCGAGCAACTGAAGGAAAACAAATTGATCACCAGGGATTTACACGAGCAACGTTTTACCAGAGGTAATTAAAAAATTCCAGCAACAAGGTCTGTTGGAAAGGAGACATTAGACACCTGGAGAACAGCCCCAGCGATCAAGACACAAAGCTGGAATAAATATGTTCAATTAAAGTAACTGACACAGTGAACACACACTCAGACACTCCCAGCTGCTGAGGAATGAGAGGGCAGAGAAAAGGAGGGAACCACTGCTCCTGCATTTCCATACAAAGACAGAATGGTCTGGGTGGGAAGGGACTCAGTGCCACCCCCTGCCATGGGCAGGGACACCTTCCACTGTCCCAGGCTGCTCCAAGCCCTGTCCAGCCTGGCCTTGGGCACTGCCAGGGATCCAGGGGCAGCCCCAGCTGCTCTGGGCACCCTGTGCCAGGGCCTGCTCACCCTCCCAGGGAAGAACTCCTTCCTAAATGTCCTTCTTGCAGCAATTTCCAGGTATTTGGGAGTGTGATTTGTACTGGCTCTGCTGCTCCCCAGCTGTCTTTACACCAGATCTCAGAGCAGCACTTGTGTCATGAGTTACTCCGTGTTCATGCACAGACTCTGTCTCTTCTCTCCTGTGAAATAAATCCGCAAGATTTTGCAATTGCTGGGCTAACACGGGTCCAAAACGCACGTCCAAGGAAACGTAAACAAAAGGAGATTTTCTTTTTAATATATAAAATGCAAGGCACAACACGGCTGGACAGTCAGCTGTGTTCCTTCTCATTACCTCACAGTTTTAGCTGTCCAGCTGAAATTTTGGCTCTCCAGATCTTCCTGCACTCATATCCTGCAGCCTCTTCTTTACACCACACAGCAACTCCAAGCATCCCCTAAGTCCCACATCCAAACTCCTCCAACATGGGTAGGAGGAGCTTAAACAACAAGCTTAAACAAGGAAGGATGCAGGGAAGAACATCCCCATCAACCCCTGAATTTTGAATCTCAGAAGGCGATTTGGGAGGTGGTGCCTTTGGCAAAGCAGCATTTGTGTCCTGCAGGAAGGGCTCAGGGAAGGGAAGCAACATGTAGAAGATTGCCCAAGTAGGAAAATGGTTGCAAGAAGGGCACCTGAACCTACTAAAAAAAACATAAAACAAAACAACAAAAAACCAACAACAACCAAAAACAAAGGGAAAAAAAAACAACCGAACAGAAAACAACAAACCAACACAAAAATCCCCACCACAAAATATATCTTTTCTAGCCTTCACCTTCTGGTTTGAATTTTGATTTTTTTTCCCCTGGTCTGGCAACATCCCCGGAAGTGTTGGGCAAATCCAAGGTTATCTTTTCCCTCTGGAAGGGTGGCTGCCCCAGCTGCACACAAACACACATTCCCATGAATATCAAACGCAGCTCCCATGAAACACTGAAGTGTCCACAAAACAAGGCACCCAAACAGAAGGAGAAAATAGAAATAGATTTTAAAAAAACCCAAAGAATCTATCTCAGCCATGGGGTGCTGCTCCTGCTTTCCCCACTCCCACAACAAAGCCACTCTTGGGTTGGCATGCAGGACATCCCTGTCCCAACAGGGAGAAAATAAAAATACATCCTGAAGTTATAGCAGCTTCAGAGTGCATGAAGACAAGTCATGAGCTCACTCAAATTACGGCCAAAGAGCAACTCAAATCCACCTCTACCAAAAACTGCTCTGCCACTTTTCTCTCTCCTCTAAGGGAAGACCTTATGCTTTGCTAGGTAGATGAATAAAATGAAGAAAAAACTAAATTGAATAAACTTTACATTATTCAAGTTTATTTCATTGTAAAAGTGAAGCTTTTGCCAGCCATGCTGAGAGCTCCCAGGTCAGAACCTACAAGACCAAAGGTTTCTGCCCTTTCTGACAAAATTCCCAGTCCAAACAGCTGAGTTCCTTCAGACTGCAAGGGTCAGTGGCTGGGCAGGGACAGCTGAACTCACGTGGCTTCAGTCACTGCCAGCATGCACTCATGGTAGCCAACACACCACCCACAGCGTGGGCCTGGCCCACAGCACCTCCAAACCACAGAGCCCCACAATCACCTGGGCTGGAAAAGCCCTCCAAGGCCATGGATTCAAACCATTCCCAGCACTGCCCAGGCCACCACTGACCCCTGTCCCCATGTGCCACATCCGCATGGCTTTTAAACTCCTCCAGGGATGGGGAATCCACCACTGCCCTGGGCAGCTGTGCCAAGGCTGGAGAACTCCCACAAAGGAATTCTCCCTAATACCCAAACACATCAGCAAAGGCCATGCACACTCATGGATGCACCAGGGATTTGGGACCCTGTCCAAAGGGGATGTGATCTACAAAAAGCAGAGCTCTGTGGAGCAGCTCATGTCCCCTCATAGCTGCTCCACCTGCCATCCCACACTGGGGTGAAACTGGAGGCTGCTGCAAACTTTCCAATGAGTACCCTTAGGTGCTTTATTAGGAAGGAAAAAAACCAAAAAAACCTGGTTTGGATCATAGCATGGTGCCATCCAAAGCTAACCCCACCCCAGATACCAAACCAGCCTTTGCCACTGTCTCAGTTTCCCTCCTCACTGTGGCACCTCTCACCTTGCTGCTCCCTGCCAAGGCAGCAAGGCTGGCTCTCCTTCCCCCTGCCAGGGGCAGCGACCCCTTATCAGGGCATTATTAAAGGCACTGTCACAGCCCAGCCTCCCAATTCCCAGCTGCAGTGGAGATAAGACCCACTTTGTACAAACAAAAACTCTAGTGAGTGCAGACACTCTAACGTGAGAGCAGCGGGATCTATCAGAGCATCGGCGAGATGGATTCAGCCACAGAAAGGCAAATATTTGCCTTTTCCCTCCTCTCCCCATTCTCCCTGTGTTGTATCTGCAAATCAGGGTCACTTCCAGCCACAGGATGTCCCCTGCATCAGGCTGGAAAGCCACAGGACAAGCAGAGCAGAGCCACACACCAAGCAGCCCCGCAGAGCAGGCCCAGCTCAGCCCAGGGCTCAGCTCCCTCCAGATTCACCCTGATGCCTTCAATCATTGATTTCAATCACTCAGAGGGACTGGGGACAAGGCCTGCAGGGACAGCACACAGGCAATGGCTCCCAGGGCCAGAGGGCAGGCACAGATGGGATCTTGGGCAGCAATTGCTGGCTGGCAGGGTGGGCAGGCCCTGGCACAGGGTGCCCAGAGCAGCTGGGGCTGCCCCTGGATCCCTGGCAGTGCCCAAGGCCAGGCTGTACAGGGCTTGGAGCAGCCTGGGACAGTGGAAGGGGTCCCTGCACATGGCAGGGAATGGGACTGGATGAGCTTTGAGGTCCTTCCCACCCAAACTCTTCTGTGATTCTGGGATTTCCCCCCAGAGGGTCTGCACAAGCCCCAAATTTCCGTGCTCCTTCATGCAGCTGGCATTCCCAGCTGTAGGATTGTGGATCTGAGCTCCAGACTGATGCATTTCAGAGAAGCCACTTCGTTCAGGACACAACACATCCCAGGTCTTTGCCAGGTCTGCAAGGACAGCACTGATGGCCACAGCAGTGCAGGATCTGGGGACAGCCTGGCTGCCACCAGCACATCCACAAAGCCAGCTCCTGACTGCCAGCACTGATGTCCCAGCAAGGAATCCCAAGGGACTGGTTTCCACAAAAGCTCTTTTCACAGGAAAGCTGTTTAACCTGCTCAGAAGGCATTTTAGCCTGTTCAGAGAGGAGGTTTCCCCTCTGTCCATCTCCCAGCAAAGCACTGACAAAGGCCTGGGCTGTGTTTCAAAGGAAGCCAGCAAACCTCAGCATCCCCACAGCCTGTTTCCAGCCAGGAGGGCTGTCTGGGAAAGCTGGGATTTCCCCGTTCCTCCAACACTTCTGAACTCCTTTCAGGATTTGCATGTGCAGGAGAAAGCCCACGTCTCATTTTGCACTGACACAGGGAAAAATAAGCCACAAATCTCTCCTCATCACAAGATAGAAGAGGGTAGAAGCTGCTCCAGTAGTGAGACAGACTGCCACAGTTAATATCATTATCACTCCTAACCTGTGTTTTATCGTTGCAGTAAATTCATCCCCAGTGTTTCACACACAGTCTGCAGGAATAAAATGCAAGAGACATTCCCAGAAACTGCTTAAATCCCCCACAAGCAGAGAGTTCAGCAGCTGCTGGTGCCATGCAGGGCAGCTCTGGGGGCTCCCAGCATCCTCACAGACCTGAAAGCCTCAGCAAGGCTCGTGCCTGCTGGGAGGGACAGCAGGGACACGGCTGCAGGACATCACCCCAGCACCAGTGTTTGGTGGCTGAAAGGACACACAGTCCCTGCAGAGACCCACCAAGATCTCAGGTGTCACTCCAACCCCACGATAGTCACGGCTGGTTTGGTGGCCAAAGGCCACTGCTGCATTTTCACACCCACACTCAGCTCAGCACAGCCCAGGGTTTGTGGCACCAAGGACACAGCACCCACCCCCTCACTGCTGGTTTATTGCCAGAGCACAGAACCCACACAGTGGCTCCAGCTCTGCCTCAAATAAAGGGTGGGAAAAGCTGTCTCTCCATTTTTAACTGGCCTGCTTCCATCCAACAACTTAAACATCCTTAATGCATCTCAAACATCCCACACAAGCCCTGGGCATGGGCACTGCAGCTCCCAGGAGACTCCTTCAAGCATCAGTCATGGACAAGTGTGTTAACAGAGCAGCCAACTTTCAAATCAGACACAAATTATGCACAAAGCCTGTAAGAGACAAGGGTCAGTGCTGTTTATGGGGTTAAAGCAGGTAAGGCAGATGCAGCCAGGGCCTCTTCCACCTGCTGGGGTGTTTCAAAAGCTCTTCAGCTTTCACAATATGAGCCCTGGTTCAGATCTGCACTGATTTGCTCTGCCCTGACTTGAAAAATTACATTTGTTTTGTGTGAACAGGAGGAGAGAAGTCAAGTCCTTCCAAATGGGCCTTTTCCCTTCTCAGACAAATTAACTGTATTTAAGTTTAGCCTCACACCAGGACAGGTTTGTCCAAATCCCAGGCACATTTTAGCTGTTCCCAGCTTTCCAGCTGCTTCCCAGGCAGGTGAGAGTGAGCAGGGAGGCACCAGGGAGGAAACTCTCCTGCCCAGCCCAAGCTTGGTCATGGCTCCAGAGCCCCCCAAACCTCACAGGAGCTCTGGGCATCCAACACCCACCACTAATGCTGCAGAAATTCCTCTGGAGTCACTCATGGGACACAGGGGCAACTCAGAGTTCAGAGCCCCCAGTGACCAACTCAGACACCCAGAGGTGTGTGCAAAGGAAATTAATTTATCTAGACAAGAGTCAGGGCTACGTCTCTTCCAGCCATCTCTGTAACTGCACGTAAAATCAGCATTTATCAACAGGGATGCATCTAAAAAAATGTCAGTCTACTGGCTCTGAAGCTTGAAGGCAAAAGAAACAAGATTTTAACCCGAGGAAGGTGTTAACTTGCTCAGTGAAGATACTTGAAGTTTATTTCTAAGCTTCAAGTTATATTATAATGTGGCTCTTCAAAGAGCAGCATTTGGGGAACAGCTCAGAAAACAAGAGTGGATTTTATCCTGTGAAGGAGAGCAGTGGAATCCTGGCTGCAGGCAAAAGCACAGCACTAAAAAACACCTACACCTGAATGATCACACAAAAGTGAAAACAGCAACAAAGGCTGAAGACTTGGACCCCCTTCCAGAAACCAGCAGCAGTTCCAGCACATCCCTAGGGTGGACCTTTTGCCCCAAAATGCTGCCCATGCAGCACAGCTCATCTTCCCCTTTTCAGGTGGGCTCTGGCATTGCTCCCTCACGTTGGACATTCACACCAGGATCTTGCAATACCTGCATCTCAGCAGCACCTCACACATTGCTACAACGAGAATTTAGCTACAACATGAAATTGGGACCAAAGCGTTGTTGCCATACTCCAGAAGGATTACAGAACTATTTTTAATAAGGGGTTTAATAAGCTTTAAGCAGAGTAAGTTGCTTTTGCTCAGCTCACATGGCTGCAAAGATAAAACCCTGCACAAAGCAACAGCCACAAGCTGCTTGACAGAACTTGCAGTGCTAAAAATTACAGAGTTACCTCTTAAAAGAATGTTCTCCTTTGTTGCCTTTGAAGTAAAAGTTTATATACAACAAACTTAGGTTTGGCTATCTCACAGTTTTACAACATCACAGAGCTGCACTTCTGCAGTTTCTGTTTGGTTTTGGCCAGACACTCGTAGGATCAGGAATGTGCAACACTGAAGGTTTGAAGCACAAGAAAAACACCTAAATCTCACTTTGTGGACTACTATTCTTTATGTTCTTAAGATGCACATCATCAGGCAGGCACCCTCCTGGGCTGGGACAGTCAAAATCAATTCCCACAGCAGATTCCATACCCCCAGCTACCACTGGTCACCCACAGCTGGACCAGAGCCACACCTCACTGGACCACAGCTCCCAACACCCTCAGCCACATCCCAACATCCACCAGCCGCATCCCAAAGGTGACAGGTACCCACAGCACAGGGATGGTCATCTCCAGATACACACATCTGTTGAAAACCAGTTCGTATCAGTATTATATTTTCCTCAGAAAAAAAAAAAAAAATTAGCAGAAAAAGAAAGCAAGGCCATCCTGAACCTAGGAAAGGGTCAGCACAATAAAATTTAAAATTATAAGTAACTATTAATTTTTTCTACTCTGCGAGTGTTTCTCCCTCCCCCACCACTTAGCACAACCTCTATTGTCTGAAAAGCGTTTAACTGGAAGTGGGTCATGTCTCCTGGCATTACTAAATCTTCCCAAATTTCCCCCGATTAGTCAAATGCAATATCCTCCCTGACATCTGAATGATTGAGGTAGTGTGTAATGCCATTTTTCCCCTGAATGAGCCACATCAAAGAGGGTTATAAGCCTGGAGATGGCACGCCAGATAAAAGAGTCGCCAACAGATTGTGCCCAAAATATTACCGAGGGAAATTAAATCGTTTTGTTGGAAGGTTTCTCCTTTGGAAACATTCAGCCTTTAGTATTGAGAGTGGAGAGACAAGAAACTGCCTTCAGAGTTGCTAGGAGGATGAAACCTCACTAGCTGTGAGCTGAGTGGGCCCATAGTTAAAACATTTGTGCACACTGATTTTCTATCAGCCACAACATCCAGCCTACTCTTCACACAGGGACACCAAAAACCATCCTGCTGGGAGTTAATGACAGCCTAGATTTGGGCAATACCTCTCAAATGACTGAAAATTACAGCAGAGTCCTATCAGACTAGGAATAAAAGAAAAAAAAAAAAGGCAAAAAAGCAGTAAACCTGCTATCCCAGAAAAAGAAAATACCATTTAATAACTGGGATGCAACAGCAAGCAATCGCTCAGGCATGAGTTATATCCAAAGGGTTCAAAAATGCCACCCTTTGAAGCAGTAGGATGCCAGGACCCTGGAAGGATCCTGGGACAAGGGCTGCTCCAGTGCTGATCTGGGGCTGAGCTGTCTCCTCACAGGAAAAGAGCTGGAGCTCTTAAATACTGGTGATTAGTTGAGATCCGGGCAAAGTTTAGTCAATAACAGCAGGGTTTGTATTCTGCTGATTTACCTCACGTGACCCTCACAGTGCTGAAACTTTGCACCAGAGCAAAGGCTGGCAGGAGACAGCAACTTTTCCAGTCCAAAAAA